>CM076580.1:1076186516-1076386761 GCA_034641835.2 Pinus albicaulis | reverse complement strand
TTGTGGGAAAAAAATAGAATTGGAGAAATGAAACTGAGTTGAACAACTGAAAGATAAATCACTTGGAAACTTTATTAATGAAATTCTCCGTGTCTACAAGCCTCTCGGGCCATCTCTTTAAACTTAGTCTATTTCGTTATTGCAACCATATTTTGTTATTCAACCTACATTTTTAGTTATTCTAACTACATAGGTAAATTACAATATTCGTTGTCACATTTTTAACAAACTCCACCTTGACAACAAATTGTCCATTCATCATCTTTTCTGCAAGCCGAGAGAAGCAAGACACCATCTCAGCTTCTCTATTGTCACTGGCTTCGTGAATATATCTGCATGATTCTCCTGTGTACGGACCTTCTTGAGGACTACTTTGCCACCTTCGATTATATGCCTCACAAAGTGATACCTTACATCGATGTGCTTGGTCTTGCTGTGATAGGCTAGATTTGTAGCCAAATGAATAGCGCTCTGACTGTCACAAAACACATTCACTTTCTCCCACGTCCTTCCAATCTCATCAAGCATACCTTTTAACCAGATTGCCTCTTTACAGGAATCTAAAGCAGCTATATACTCTGCTTCAGTAGTGGACAAAGCAACTGTCTCTTGAAGCTTTGACATCCAACTGATTACTCCACCTGCAAGAGTAAAAACATAACCTGTAGTAGACCTCCTTTTGTCCAAATCACTTGCATAATCAGCATCCACATATCCGCAGACTGTACCTTCACGACCATCAAAGCTGATGCAATGGTCACTTGTGCCTCTCAAATACCGAAGCACCCATTTCACCGCTCGCCAATGTTCTTCCCCTAGATTTGCCATGAACCTGCTGACAACTCCAACTGCATGTGAAATGTCAGGTCTTGTAGATACCATCACATACATTAAGTTCCCTACCGCATTTGCATATGGTACACGAGACATATACTGCTTTTCTTCATTAGTTCTAGGACTCAAATTCGAAGAAAGCTTAAAATGGGAAGCTAATGGAACATTAACAGGTTTCACATTGTTCATAACGAAATTTTCAAGTATTTTCTCCACATACTTCTGTTGTGATAACCAAAGCTTACCATTCTTCCTGTCTCTGTGTATCTCCATGCCCAAGATATGTTTTGCCGCTCCAAGATCCTTCATTTCAAACGTCCTAGAGAGCTAAGCTTTTAACCTGTTGATTTCTTCCATGCTTTTCCTTGCAATAAGCATATCATCAACATACAACACTAAGATAATGAATATCCCATTGAAACTTTTGAAGTATACACAATGATCATACTCACTTCTGATAAAATTCTGGCTCATCATGAAGGAATCAAACTTCTTGTACCATTTCCTCAGGCCATACAATGATTTCCTGAGCTTGCAAACTAATCTTCTGTTGCGACCTTGTACAAAACCTTCTGGCTGATCCATATAAATCTCTTCATCCAAATCACCATGAAGAAAGGTTGTTTTAACATCTAACTGTTCTAACTCAAGGTCCAGTAAAGAAGTTAGTGCTAACACAGTACGAATAGAAACAAGTTTAACTACTGGTGAAAAGATCTCATGAAAGTCAATACCTTCAACCTGAGAATACCATTTTGCAACCAATCTCGCCTTATACCTTTCGATACTTCCATCAAATTTTCTCTTCAACTTGAAGACCCATTTACACCCAACAACGCTTCTCCCTTTAGGAAGTTCTACAAGATCCCAGGTATTTTTTCTGGCTAAGGAGTCCATTTCTTCTTCCATAGCCTTTTTCCATACCTGCTATCTGCATCATCAACTGCTTCCTGATAACAAGATGGTTCCCCATCTTCAGTAATCAATGAAAATGATGAAGCAGAGTCTTCATACCATTTTGGTGTTCTTCTTTCCCTCGTAGACCTTCTTAGGGTGACTGGTTGCTGACTGGATTCTGGAATTTCTCTAGTTTCCTCTGCTTCTCCACCTTTTTCAGAAATCTCTCCTTCCTTTTGACTTTCTGGAAAAGGTACAGTCTCCAATTGAATCTGCTGACCTGGAAATACCTGCTTCTGTTAAAAATTTTCAACATCTGATTTTAAAAGATATGATTCATCAAATGTTACATCTCTACTAATGACTATCTTCCGTGAAGTAGGATCCCACAACCTATATCCCTTCACTGAATAATCATATCCAAAAAATACACAACATTTTGATTTTGGATCTAATTTTGAACGCTGATTTCTAGGAATAAGAACATAGGCATCAAAACCAAAAATATTCAAATGCGAATAATCAAAAGACTGACCCGACCAAACTTCTTCAGGAATTTGACAGTTTATTTCAACCAAAGGTGATCTGTTAACTAAATAACAAGCAGTAGATACTGCTTCTGCCCACAACTCCTTTTGCAGATTAGCATTACTAATCATGCTTCTGGCTCTTTCCATAAGAGTCTGATTCATCCATCCAGCAACACCATTCTGCTGAGGAGTATAAACAACAGTTTTATGTCTAACTATCCCTTCATCCTTAGAAAATTTTTCAAATTCTAAAGAGGTAAATTCACCGCCATTGTCAGTTCTTAAACATTTGATTGATTTTCTTGTTTTCTTTTCCACCATTGTTTTAAATTGTTTAAACACATTAAACACGTCAGATTTCTTTTTCAACATATAGACCCAAACTTTTCTGGAGAAATCATCAATAAAAGTTAAAAAATACAAGGCACCTCCATAGGACACAGTAGGAGATGGTCCCCATAGATTAGAGTGAATATAGTCCAAAATTTGCTTGCTATTATGATTGCCAGACTTGAATATTTGTTTACATTGTTTACCAAACACAAAATATTTACAAAAATCCAACTTCAAGGATTTCAAATTAGGAAGTAGTTTGCGATTCATCAGTACCTGAAGACCTTTCTCGCTCATGTGACCCAACCGCTGATGCCTTAGATGAGAACCTTCTTCTGCTTTATCTGACACGATCGCTGCTTCACTGACTTGAGTGCTTCCCTTGAGTCTGTACAGGTTTCCGACCTTTTCAGCCTTCATAACAACCAAGGCTCCTTTAGAGACTTTCAACACTCCATTCTGACCTATAAACTTATAACCATTCGTATCCAAAACTCCCAAGGAAATCAAGTTTTTCTTTAGATCAGGTACATGCCTAACATCAGATAAGGTTTAATTGTACCATCATACATTTTAATTCACACATTTCCAATCCCAACAGTCTAACAAGATGCATTATTTCCCATGAAAACAGAATTACCATCTACAGTTTCATATGATGAAAACCAATTTCGGTGCGGACTCATATGATGAGAAGCACCAGAGTCTAATAGCTAATAGTCAGCATCTTGTGAGATATTACAAACAGGGAGTGCTTCAGCAATTAAAACCTCATTATCCATACCTGAATCGACCTAATTTTCTTGCTTGTTTTTTTCCGCCTCCTTCCGTTTCTAGAAATCCTTTTTGAGATGTCCCGGTTTGTTGCAGTAACAGCATTTTTCTTTACTCTTCTTGCCACCCTTTGACTTCGATCTGGAAGAACCTCTTGTCTTCTCCCCCCGTTCCTTTGACCAACCTTTAGCTACCATGGCTTCAGGTGCATAAGTCTCAATGCTAGATTGTCTTCGTACCTCTTCAGATAAGAGAGCACCCATGACAGATTCAAAATTTAATGAATCGACAGTGCTCAAACTGACTGAGGTCACGAAGTGATCCCATGACTCAGGCAGGGAACACAACAAGGTTATTTCCTTGTCTTCTTCCTCCATCTTTACTTCCATATTGGACAACTGACAAATAAGCGTATTAAAAACATTCAAGTGATCTGCAATTTTCGTACCCTCCTTCATCCAAAGGCTGTACAATTGTCTCTTTAAATAGATTCTATTAGTCAAATATTTTTTCATGTAGAGAGTTTCCAATTTCTTCCACAACCCTGCAGTTGTACTCTCTCCAACAATATTGAAGAGTACTTCATTTGCCAGACACAACTGAACGGTACTGAGAGCTCGGGCATCCAAGTCCTCCCAGTTCGAGTTTGACATGCTTGCTAATTTTTTAGTTACCCCGTCAAGTGCCTTGTGAAACCCTTGTTGCACAAGAAAATCCCTAACCTTCAGTTTCCACAGAGAAAAATTGTTTTTCCCGGTGAATTTCTCCACCTCAAATCTTGCGTTTTTCATTTTCGCCATTTCTCCCCTCCCTCCTAGGGTTACAAATCAAAAAAAAAAAATCACTCTTCTTCCAGTGTTTCAAGACTTCCTCTCTTGTTTATAGATTTTCTGAATGCTAAAAAAAAACCTACTCAGCTTTTAAAAAATCAACAGATTTTCTGAATGCTCACAAAAAAAAAACCCACTCAGATTTTAAAACAACAAATTTTCTGAATGCTCAGAAAAAAAAAACTCCACTCAGATTTTTAAAAAACAACAGATTTTCTGAATGCTCAGAAAAAACCCTACTCTGAATTGTTTTGAATTTCCAAATTCTTTAAACTTGCTCACAAACCCTACTCAGAATTGTTCTGAAACCATACTCCAATTACTCTTTCTGAATTCTATTTCTTTTAAATAGGAAATACTTTTCCTTCAAATTGACTGCCTTATACATACAATCCCAAAAAAAAATTATTTAATAAACTTCTTCCTTCAAAAACGATTTCTTCAGATTTTTCCACAGCCTCAAAAAGAAATTTAATAATTATGGGTACCTCTGCAAACGGTTGTTCGAAACTCTCTTTGCAGCATCCTTAATGCAACGGATGGCAAACTTTAGACGATTCCTTCCTTGACGGCTCCCAACAGCTCCTTTGTAGGCAGGCGGCACCCTTTCTGCAAGACGGCTGCTCAAAATTCTCTTTGCAGCGAATGGTCTTGCGGACTCGAGCAAACCCTTCGGCTCCCAACAGCTCCTCTTTTCTCACGGCTGATAAAAAACACAAAAAAAAACCCTCCTATTTGCAACAGACGGAAATTCCTTCTTACTGTAGTGGAATCAAGTCTCTGTTCAATGACTTCAACGGCGGAACAAGCTCTCCAGCGGAACAGTCTGCGGTCTCATAAAAGTCTATTTGACAACACCCTTTTTGCTTGGTTCAATGACTCTTCAACGGCCTCAGCGAATGGAAACCGCCAAATCAAGACGTGGAAATCGATTCAACTCTGATACCACTTGTTGTGGGAAAAAAATAGAATTGGAGAAATGAAATTGAATTGAACAACTGAAAGATAAATCACTTGGAAACTTTATTAATGAAATTCTTCGTGTCTACAAGCCTCTCAGGCCATCTCTTTAAACTTAGTCTATTTCGTTATTATAACCATATTTTGTTATTCAACCTACATTTTTAGTTATTCTAACTACATAGGTAAATTACAATATTCGTTGTCACATTTTTAACAAATTTCACCAACTAGTTTGACTTCAGAAAGTGGGTCAAAAATGGAGGAAGCAACTAGAATGTTTGATGAAATTGGAGTTAATGAAATCCATGGAGACAAATATTTGATAATCTGCATAGATGGTTCTGGGGTTTTTAAACATTATGAACTGGCTCCTTATGAATATTATGAACTTCTGGAGTTCCATTCAATGAACTATATTTATCTTTAACCTATTTTTTAATGTCCTGAAAAATTGTTTAAATAATTATTGATTCTTTTACCTTTTCAGCCCATGAAGAAACTGATTTTGTGTGACTTTATGGATGATCTCGTTGATCAGGCCACTCAACATCAATTATCAATTTTTTCTGCATAGAAACATTTTTTTTCTTTAACCACTTTCTTCTTTTTGCTTTGAAAGTTTTCTAATGGCTCCTTTACAATGCTCCCCTTGTCTTTTCAATTAAAATCAGATGAATCATAAGATTGTAATAAAGAATAAAAAACAAGTGAAACTAGATATTTTGATACTTCAATATTTTTCTCTTGCACAGATGAGAGTTAGGCTCGGCATGGATACTAATAAAACTAAAAGTAAAATTTTTAGACAATTTTAACTTTTGAAGAGGAGTTGAAGTATAGAGACTTCGTTGATTGAGATAAAATTCGTAAGTGTCTTCTTTGAAATTTCATACATTAGCCTTTTCTTCAACAACCATTAAACAACATCTTTGAGAAACTTGATCAAAATCATCAACATTAACAAAAACATAATCATAATGGGTTGTTGATGTTGAAAGCCTTATGAAAAGCTTATCCATTTGTAATGCTTAATAACATATTTTGGATCATATATAAAATCAGGAAAGGAATTTATCCAAAGTTTTTGTAACTCTTCCACTTCAACTATGCCATGTTCCTTATCTTTTAGCACCATCTCACCAATTTTAATAGGGAAACTTGGCATTATTTTCTTTTGAAATATATTCAATAGTCTAGCTTTCCCATGAAGTGCAGTCTGGTTGGTTATCTCTCTAATGGATAACCTATCAAGTATGTATCTTGGTCAGACATGAGGTCCTACCTCACTTCCATAAATATTGATAAAATATTATTTTTCTTCTAAAAACTAAACACCAATTTGAGACAGGGTTTCCTGAAATCCTTACTAAATTTTTAAGGGATGTTTCCAACAAAATATCATGAAGAGGAATCATGATGTTGCTGCATATATCACAAAAGTATTGTTTGTATTTACTTTCTCATAATATAGCAAAAGAATCCTAAATAACATATTGATGGTTGAGAGAATAACTCTATTCCATCAATGGAAATGTAAATTGAGGCAATAACAACATCCATGAGATCATTAGACATAAAAAAATCCTTATTCAAACCTAGGAGTAGAAGCTAAAGATACATTAATGAATTGTGTTAAATTATTAGACAAAATATTTGTCAAGTTGAATCTTTTTGACTGCTTATGAATTCCATTTATGAGAGGCATTGATTCTATTTTACAAAGTCTAGGATTTGCTTCACCATATAATCTAGAAATCATCTTGGATATATATTTGAAAGGTTTTTTGAATATTTCTTTTGGGTAATATTTTCCTATTTTTAATTTGCATTCCTCTAGGTCATGGAGCCAACTCTTAATAACTAAATTGTAATCCTTCTTCTTCTTGAGAACAACATTACGAAATTCATCCAAAACTTCTTTGTTCAATAAGATTTCTAGAGGGTCAATCTTATAAATTGTGTTAAGGAATTTAGGTTTCCAGGAGGAAACAACATTATGATTAAGATCAACAATAGAGAAAGTTGGAATATGAGCATGAGTTATAATCCAACTTATCATATTGTAATATGGAAAAAAATTTGCCCTGGATTTTATCAAATTAGGTTTTCCTAATTGCTTCATAGTTCAAAGAAGATTTATCATATGAGTTCTATGAATTAACTCATTTTCTTTCTTCAAATAAATTAAAAATTTCTTCCCATTAAAGCTTATCTTTGTCCAAAGTTTTAAAATACATATCTGAAATTAGGAACGAATTTAAGTTGGAATCCCTAGAGGTCTTGGGGCTTCAAGTGTTTTCAATTAAAAAACTGGAGAGACTAGAGATTCACACACAAATAATTATTTCTCTATATTTCATACTCAGAGATACATCAAATATATAGTTGAACTAATGCTAATCTTAGAGAGAGAAGTTGAGAGAATCTCTCAACTTCCTCAACAAAACAATCCAAACTAAGTAAGCATAATAATTGAGGCATTATCTCAACACCTCCCCTTAATGCCTACATTACAGAAATGGAGAAAACACTAAATCAATACAAACATTTGTCTGCCCCAGTCTTCATTAACATTTGTACCCACTCTGAGATCTCATAGAAAACGCTCTTTTCTCCACCATTTTCGAGCTACCATTCAACCCATTTAAAATACATTTGTTTCTGACCAGAAATAATGAACTTTGCAAGATCAACAGTATTGACAACTCGGCTCGTCGGGGCTTCTGCGATAAGAGCTGACAAGTGATGAACCATCCTATGGACCAATCATCATCTGTCGGATATTTCTCTTTCGGCTATCCATCAGTGGCTAGGAAAATGGTCTGAATACTGAATGTGTTAAAGAGCTAATCTAACAACTTGACTTGCTTCACACAAATGGATCTCATACTGTAACCTGTAACTGATGCTCTTGGCCCGTAGCACAACAATATCAGAATATAACAAACCCACACAATCAAATTAGCCAATTTTTCTCTCGTCCCTGTAGAACGTAGAGAATGACTAATTTAAATAATGCTAATTTGTTCAATAATTGGTTCTCTTCTACACAAATCTCATAGCAATAAATATAAGGCTTAAACTCCACACTATATTCCACACATTTGCAAATCACAAAACATGCTTTAGAAAAGTTTAAGAGATGGATCGGGAGGTTCATCCTCACTTGAAGAATCTTCAAATATTTCATCGGGTGAATCATCTGAAAATGTTGCATAGGCTGATTTTTTCAATTGTCCATTCAAAAGATCTCGAGCCCGAATTTTGCAATTGAATGCTGTATGTCCATATTTATGAAAATAGAAACAATCAGTCTTATTTTTATTCACCCTTCCTTTGGAGTATAGTGCAAGTTCATTATGTGAACTAGCCTCTGGGCCACCTATCCTCTTTTCTTCTGCCATAAGAGCTGCTATCATTTCATCAAGTGATTGATGTGGCATTTGACTTAGAGTAAATATGACATTATCATATTTTGAAGACAAGCTATTTAATAAGATTGCCTTTGCATCATCATCATCTACTTTAGAATTAATTTCTGACAACTGTCTCATCAAAGCTCTTAACTCATTTATGTGTGTTGACAATGATGTCTCACTATCCATTTGAAGTTTAAACAATTGTAACTTTAAGAAAAATTTTGCATTAACATCTTTTTCCCCAAATACCTTATTCATTTCTTCCCATATCGCTACAGAAGATTTCTTGAAGTCAATAAGATGTAGCTGGGAATCTGCAAGTGATATTCCAAGGATAGACTTGGCTCTTTCCTCTCTTTTTTTCCCATGTAATTAATTGTTGAGCATCTATAGGTGCTATTTCTGAGCCTTCTACAATATTCCATAAATTTCTACTCATCATTTGCAACTGAACTTTTACCTTCCAAGTGTAGAAATTAAAGCCATTAAACTTTTCTAATACAATAGGCTGCTCCATGTTAAAAAGAAAAGAAGATGATTTTAGAACTCTGCAAATCTAAAACAGGTTGCAATTAAACTAAATAAAAAATGTAAATTTATTTGAGGCAAACCGATCTGGCAGAAATCGGCTGAAATCGGCAAACACCAGCTCCAGCGATTGATTGATTCCACTCGAATGATTCTACTCCAGCTAAGCGTATGTTCTGAATGCGAATCGAAAGAAAGGTCTTAAAAAATTGGGCCACCACAATGACTCCAGCAATGCGAAGCGTATGTATGGAGCTGCTATCACAATGTCGTCTTCCTTATGACACACGATGACCAAAGCTCCGTTCAGAGATTTGATGATGCTCGAAACTTCTGGATGCCGCTTTTCAGCTGTGACGCGAGGCTGTTGCAATGGCTTGAGGAGTAAAGCTAGCGTTCTGGTGACAAGCAGCACAATTCAGATCTGAACTATGAGCAACGGGAATGCATAATTCAGAGAGAATCTCAACAGCGAGTCACTCCAGGTCACTCTGATACCAAATTAAAAAACTGGAGAGACCAGAGATTCACACACAAATAATTATTTCTCTATATTTCATACTCAGAGATACATCAAATATATAGTTGAACTAATGCTAATCTTAGAGAGAGAAGTTGAGAGAATCTCTCAACTTCCTCAACAACAAAATCCAAACTAAGTAAGCATAATAATTGAGGCATTATCTCAACATTTTCATTTTCATTTTAATTTCTTGGACTGCAGGTCTGGAAGGTTACATCTTCCCTTTCTTAACCATTTTATAACTTGTAATATAACAGAAAGAGTAATAAGAAAATGAATTTATACAAAATAAGAAATTTAAATTCAATAAAATGAAAACAGAATTAATACTAACTAGCGTAATACATATTTGATAAGAATTAATTGGTTTTTTTCCCAGGAAAATCAAGAGTTTTATGCAAAAACCGCAAAAGGGGTTTTTACACAGAAAACCCAAATTACCACATTTAACAACTTCTCAAAAGAAACAATGGTGAATCTATTGAAAATAGTGGGAAGTTAAAATTTTTGTAATGCATGTATTGGTTCATTAATGCTAATTAAATTTGATTTAAAATCCAATATTTATGTTATTAATGCTTATTAATTGTTGACTATCCTACTTCAAGTTTTATTTAAAGAAAATGAAAGAAAACGATAATAAGTAAAAATTATGTGAAAAACCAAAGTAATGACTCACCTAATGGGATGGTCGGGAAGTCAGGGAGTCGGGATTTTGAAGAATATTAAATGCAACCTCGGAAGGTTCGAAAGTCAGGAGGTGAAGAGTAATAAGTTTTTTTAATGAAATTCAGACCTCTTACCTTTGACTATAAATTATAATTTTAAAAAATGAACATATTTTTTTGAAGCAATTTATTAAATAAAAGAGAAAACTATTTATTTTTGAAAAGTTTCCATTTTTCTTAATAAAAAAATGGGGAGGGGGTTTGTAGACTTAAAAACACCCCTGTGATAATACACTAGCTCATATTGACCTTCACCAAATCTAGACATATTCATATGTAGCCAAAAACATCCATAATCCTAAATGACTTGTGTGAGTTTATTTCACTATGTTGAATAACTATGCCTGGAGCCACTTGGAGTGAGTGAGGGGAATGAGCAACCAATGCCCCTTCTTTATTCACTTATTGGGGCTAGATATTGTCTAGAGTGGCATGCCTCTTGGGGCTCAAGTTTGATTTGGTGTTTTTTAGCATGGTTAAGGAATTTGATATGAACATACCACTGCATTTTTTATCAAAACCTCAAGCTCAAGGATGCTTGCAAATTTATTGTTAGAAGTGTTGTCATTGATGGGAAAGGACAACAGCAGAGGCAAAGGAGAATACAGTGACAGGATATGTAGACAGGAAGCATGAGGAAAATAGAGTGAGAAGTTATTTACACTACAACAGCAAATATAAGGCTTGTAGAGACAGAATGAGAACTCGTAGAGACAGAATGAGAGAATAAAGGGTAGCAAACTATACATATAGGAAATACAGTGACAGGATATGTACCGAGAATACAGAGACAGGGCAGCAGAATAGACAAAGAGTGAAAATATCCAAAGGGGGTTCCAATGAAGATTCAGGGCTACAACACAAAGTTGGAAAGCCATTAACGCTCATCCTATGGCAGCTTTCATACATAGACACAGTAAGGGCTTCAGAGAATCCGAAATACAAACCTGGAATGCGCATTGTAATTACTAATAGAACTATTAGTTTAGCATGCGGAAGTGCCAAGAGTGCAACATAAACGTTGAAAGGACAAGACGAAACCATGAGGGTAATGAAACCAAGCGTTTAGCAATAAAAACCTAATGCAGTCGGGTGTTAAACCTTATGGTAGCGTTGTATTGAAATAACAATGAAATAGGGTTCATATATTAAAGTGCTGAAGAAATAAGAAATGAAACCTTTGAACAGAGTTTATATGTATATGTATATAACGAAGGCGTGAAGTTTTTGATGGAGTGGAACCATGACTATAACTGGAACCTTGAACATGAACAGTAAAACCGAAGGGCTACA
Organism: Pinus albicaulis; assembly: GCA_034641835.2. Lineage (NCBI taxonomy): Eukaryota > Viridiplantae > Streptophyta > Pinopsida > Pinales > Pinaceae > Pinus > Pinus albicaulis. The sequence continues at coordinate 1,076,375,109 of CM076580.1, read as the reverse complement.
AAACCAGCAGTATCGCGCGGTGTCTAAAGTGGTAAGTGGATTTTCCATTTTGAACACAATCTATGTCGCTGATGGACACATGTCCTAAGGCAGTTTTACAATACAACTTTTATCGCGTTCATTTGAGAGGTTAAAGCTCATACCAATAAAAAATGTGAAAACCATCAAGGACCGTTGGATTGAGGTTGGAGGAGCGATGAGCTCACAACTGTCGGATGCAAGGGATAGTTTAACCACTGGACCCTAGTTCATCGTGTAAGTTCGGAGGACTAAACCTCGTGTGATTCAACTGCGCAACCATCATTGATTTTTCAGAGGGGAGCGCGATATGTTATTAACCGTCGATTGAAGAGGTGTATTAAAATGTCACGTCGGGTTTGGTTATAAGTTGATTGATGATTTGAATGAAATGTTACAAAGGGTGCAGACCTTTGGTAATTTATATAATTTGGATATGTAATAATGATAGGGCCGAGGGTTAACATATCGGGCTGTGTTGTATAGTCTGGATTTTATGTTACGATATACCAACGATTGGTGCATAAACCAAAGTTAAACCTTGAATGAGAAGGGTTTATTAACCTTGTGGGACCCTCACAGATCACAATCAGAAGCTGTGGACGTTACGTTAATAAAATGTTGGCCTTAGGACTAAGAGTCCTTGTATTGTGGACTATTACTGGGACCCACGAGTATTAAAAGTATGGATTGAAGAATTACTTTGGGTCAAAGGAAATCTGAAGGTTTATATAGTGGAACGAAGGTTTATCGATGGTTTACATAACACCTGGGTTAATTCAAAACAAAATTCGAATGGTGACTCGCATTATTGAAGAGAGAGCGACATATAGCCTTATGTAAATAAACCATGCATATAATATTTATATGGTTGGTTAAACCAAAGGATGGGCTTAATACACATTACACCGTGAGTGTTGAGAGATATATATATACATTCAAATAAATTGAGGCGAAGTTTAATCTTTTGGGTTACTGCATTATTCGAATGATAATTCGAATATGCAATGATTGGGGTTAATTATAGAATCGAATGTTATTCGATTCTCATGTAATGGGGTTTTAATCATTTAGATTGTAATTTATGAAGAGCTTCCGCAATGAAAAGATTCTGCCCAGATATAAAATTAATTGGGTTACAACAATGATTTTAACCTCTGAGGGAGTAGCTTCAACATTGATTCAAATTGCCAGCACAAAAATTAAAGAATATTGAAATTGCCTAGGTTGGAATTTGGATTGAGCACAAATGTTTTATGTAAGAGATATCAAAGGTTCCAGATATATGTTTGAAATTACCAGGTTGATTAATACCTTGAGTTTTCCCAGATTGTTTGTGAATTATTTGAGTGAAAATCTGGGCTCGACAGGAATACATACATAGTGAACAGGAATATGCATGGGAATGAATTTGACAAGTGTACAAGCACATAAAACTAGAGAATATGCGGAAGACAGTAACCAGAGTATGCAGAATCTGGAAAAATTCACAGGTCATGTTACAAGCATGGTGAACCGAAGCATGCAGAACAATCACACAATAGCAGTGGAAAAGATAAAACCAGCAAAGCCAAAATCCTAAAAAGGAGCTGAGTGAAATTAATGTGTGTAACTGAAATTGTGAATGTAAATGTTGTAATTGATTTTATATTGTTTGTGATGCGTTGGAAAGTCTCCGAAGGAAAACAAAATCCCACTGTAATATTGAAATTAACTCATATGGTTATATTTTTTAATGAGCTAGTAAAAGAAATAAGGAGGCAGAAGACAAAAAGTCAGGGCTATTCACTTAAAATTCCCTGAGGAATATAAACATTCATGTGATAAACTCTATATATGAGATCACATTGATATGCAAAAGAAGGTTAGAGAGTGAGGTTAGAGAATGCAGAGTATGAAGAATTGAGGCAGAGAAGATAAGAAAAAGGAGGAGCAGAAAGAGATGCTACAGAATAGAGCTGATATATAAGGTAAATCATCAAATAATTTCTTTTGATAAATTGAGGAAGTTGGAGCTTCCCTATCAAGTTGAAGCTTGATAGATGTTAGTTGTAGCTGACTGAGGTTGGAGCCTCCTGTAGGTTGGTGTCTGTAAAAAAACAGTGGTGAGAGGCATTTGGAGCTTGCCTTTTCATCACAACAATAATAAGATGTGGTTTTCTCCCTTTATGGGTTTCCACTTATATCTGTTGTCTCTGTGTGTGTTGCCTATGTGTTGATATGTTTTGATCAATCTTCTTAATGTTTGTTGCTCTCATAATAAGCTTGATGTCACATTAACTTAATACTTGCTACTACATATTAAGATTGTTCACATATTAAAGTTGGTTATAAAATCCAGTTGTAAATAAGCTTGATGAAAAGTTTAAAAAACTCATGTATGTGTTAAATTGATTCACCCCCCCTCTCATTTTAACTAAGGATTCAACATTTATCCCAATAATTAGCCTCCATATTCAACTCCATTTTCATGTGGAAATAGAAGATGTTTTCAAATTGGTAGACAAATGTTGAGTTTTTAGTTAAGCAGCAAAGATGGTTACCAACTACGAAGGAATTGTCGTCTAATGCTTTGACTAGCAACAATGAGTCCCCTAGAACAAGCTTGGATTCAATATTTTCACTCTTGGCTAAATAAGGTCCTCAATAGAACAATTATACTTCAACAAGGTTATCATGTATCTTTTCCAATCCCTAATAAAATTGAACCATTTTATTTCCCTTAAGATAATGGATGATCCTATCCTCACCTGTGACCCCAAGGTGGCCTATTTTCAATACACACTAGCCATCATGAATACTCAATTTAGCTCAATTATTGATGCCTTGACCTAGGAAAATTACACATTGAATGATACAAATGCTTTCTTGCTAGCATAAATAGTGTATTTTAGATTCTATTCACCAAGGTAACGATCGGATTGTGAACCTCATAGAAAATTTTGGCATCAAAAGTTATTGACACACTCCTTATTTATACGTTATCTCAACACTTGTGGAATAATGTAAAATCTTAGTTGCAAAGCATGTTGATTGAAAAACCAATGTTTCTAGGAAGCTTGATCAACATAAATGTTCTTGGAAATATATCAAATTTCTTGCTTTATAGGGTCAACATTGCAACACTATCTATCAAGAAGCAACAATAGTTGGTTTGTTTCCCACCAATCCATAATTTCATATTAGCTATAAGTTTAACTTCATAGATTCCAATAATGTACGTAACAAGGAATTTCATAGGTTGAAATAGGGAAACTCATGCAATTTGGTGTCATGTCACCCCATTGATTAAAGCTTCTATCAACGACATTTCCTCCACTAGATTTACATCTGTATCCATCACCTATTGATTAGGCTCAAAACCTGGGATTATGGGATCTGAACCATCATTATTTGGACTAGAATCCTTGTACAACTTTTCCTTCTATAATATAACAAGGGAGATGTTGAGAAATTTGGCATTTTAAGGCCTGAGGGGTGGATGAATGGCTATTTATGGATAAACCCTCTCCTTTCTTAAAGAGCTTCGGAAATGCATTTCCTTGTTCCTCCATCAAAGCATTGGGATTGCATAGATTGGGAAATTAAAGTAAAAGAGTCATTAGGAGGATCCCTACACATAATGCAAGGAGACCTCCAATTCTAAAATAATTGGCTTAGGTGTGCATATCTAATTTCACCTTCTACGCCTAGATTACTCTTCATATAGATGTTGCAATAGCTTAAATAATTGATAATTTTCAAGAAAATATAGATGGATTGAACTTGATTAAACATAGAGTCATTTCTTTTCTTCCAAATTAGAAACAAATCTCCAATTTTAATGAGCTAGTGGTTTTCTTAAAGGTTATTGACCTCAGAAAGTTCCTCATCTAATAGTTTTCAATGAGATGACAACATGGAGTGTGAAAATAAAAAATATGGTGTCATTGTCACCCAAAACAATAACCTTCCATGATATGGTAACATGGAGGAGTTGGCTATAAAATTTTGAGACACAACTATAAAAGGATTTAAAATAACTACAAAGAAATACAAAATGTTTAAGGTTTTAGTATTGAGGGCTAGGGGAAGTTGGGTGAGTGACACCAAGGTGCACCAATTGATGATCAAGAGTCAATCCCTAAAGGATAAGGGACCAAGCAAATTAACAAGCCTATTTAAGCTCAATCAAGTGTTTGAACCAAGTTATATATTTAAATTTGAGCATTCAAATTTTATTTAATTGAAAACTCAACTTGAGTTGAAGGAAAATCCTCCTATAGTAATTAACTAGGTTATACTCTTTGAAGGCCTCATATAAAATCTTACAAATCCAATAGACTGTGAAGTAGTATCAAATTAATGATTTATTGGAACTATATATTTCTATCGACATGTATATATTTTGGTTTGATGACATAATTTAGAGCAATATTTAAGTATTATTATTTTATAATGTACATTGAGTGTGTAACAAAAATATTTGTCCATTTTCACTTAAGAACTAATGAGTGAAATAATATGTGGTTATGTTAGGTAGAACTTTTATAAAAGAATAAATGAGTATGGAGTATTATACTTCGTGATTTTTATATACTATAGAAAATGAAGTGTATACATATGTTGAGGTGATATGTATATACATTACTTAAAAGTTAGAGAAAACCACTAATAGACTGAAAAAATAAAATAAGAAATGAATATTTGTTATTATAAATCCATATGGTATAAAAGATGGTATAAAAGTAGCTTAGATATAGAAACTATTTACAAAACATATAAATATATATTCACGTATTTTAATATGAAAGTATTTAATTGAGAATTAAGATTAAATTTGTGTTTATAGGTTGGTCATCAAGGCTTTAAAGATAATCCTATAGCCATTATTACCATTCTCTAAACATACGAAAGTGGGAATTCAACCATCATTAGCTACCCGATATCCTTAGGCAGTATCTTCTCCTTTGACATAGTAAAAGTGAGATTGAGAAACATGTCATTTTTAATATCTTGAGCAACCCAATGCCTTGGTCTTCCATCAAAGCATTGGGTTTTCTTATACAAGGTAGAAAACGTAAAAGTAAATAAGAAGCTCACTACTAGTAGAATAGGGAGAGCCCCTTTGTCAATACTATACCTAGAGTGTAATCTACATATAGAGCTTCATACAAATTAGAGGTTTGAAAATCCACTAGAACAACTAAATGAGTTGATTTTGATTAGATTTAGTGTCATTTCTTTTCTTCCAAATTATAAATAACATTCAATTCTAATAAGCTCACAAGTTGCTTGAAAGTCAATTGTCCAACTTTAATTTTCACTGAAAAGAACATCTGTTCATAATAAAGTAATGGGCAACTTAAAAATTTAAAGCATAGATGATATGTCACCAAAAGGGTAGGTCTCTATGAGATTGTAGCATGTAACTAATCACAAAAATTGTAGGCACAATTATAGACAAATTCAATATAGCTAAAAAAGAACCATAAGGTGTAGAATAATTGGTTTGTGTGGAGTTATGTCAGTGCAAGGTCATAGGTTTAAACCTCATGGGGAAGGATTGAGAATAGAAGCCACTTTAGTGAATTAAACTTCCCAAGAAATCTCCCAACTTAACCGAGCCCCAACCTAAAACTAACTTAATTAAAAAAAATAAAAAAAACAAAAAACATAAATACTTAATAAATAAAAAAATCAATTTTTTATTAAAATAATTATTTTAATTAAATTATAATAAAATAAATAATTCAATAATCATAATACAAACTCTCATGAATGAGAAACCAAGCATAAATGGACTTTCTTAGACTCCACCAAAAGTTCCCATACACTTCAAATTTAAAAATGCTAAATATTTTACTTACCTATTAAAATATTATTTAATCAAACCTCTAACACAAGTTGGAGCAAGAGACATTTATCATAGCATTGCCAAAAGCTTAACTTTTAAATGATTTGTCTTATTTCTTTTTATTGTGATGTGAAAAAATATTTGTGCCCCCTTTTTTATAATATTTATTTAATAAAATATATATATATATATATATTATCAAACAAAGTAAAGAAATGAATGTATGAGAGGCTTTTTATTGAATTTTATATGATAAAAACCAAGGTATTTACATATACATTTTTATTAAAAAACAAGTTATTTACATATACATCTGAGATGACATGATATGTACATAGTTGCCAACATAAAAAAGAATGCAAAAATAGTGAACATCAAATCAAAACTATTTTTTTATAATAATTATTTAATAAAAAAATGTATTATCGAACAAAGTAAAGAAATATTTTTTTATAATAATTATTTAATAAAAAAATATTATCAAACAAAGTAAAGATATGAATGCAGGAGAAGATTTTTATTGAATTTTATATAATAAAAGACAAGGTATTTACATACACATTTATAATAAAAAACAAGATATTTACATTGTACATAGTTGCCAACATAAAAACTGAATGCAAAAATAGTGAACATCAAATCAAAATTAATTAAGAGGGCAACCAGTGGTTTGGACACCCTTAGCCATGGGGCAGGTGGCGTAAGGACAATTATCCCCATTTTTTACTGGGTTGTGGATAACAATACTAATATAAGGCCACAATACACAAGCATCCATACCTGCAGAGAGCACATAATTGTAACGTTGCCACCAAGCCTTGCGATATTTAAAGATAAAATAGTTAAAAATGGTGCCAACGGTGATCCAGGATGTGTAGTTGACTGCACTGGCTGGAGGCATATTGGCTGTAGATTCCAGCAAAACTGGCATGTTTATCAAAGGAATCCAGTTGACCCTTGGAAAGGCTTTCTGTGCCAACCACACTAAAATTGGAGCAGCTACCCCACCCAAGAAGAACCAATTTAACGGGGGATACGCTCCAAGCTTGCCAAATATCCTCTTTAGGACCAACCAAACCCCATATGACTGATGCATCGTAGAACACATGATCATTGGGACATGTCCATGGGCTACTTGCAGGCAAAAGAGCTGTTTGGCGTATATCTTTCACAGATCCCAACATCCACCATGCAACTCCCAGGTTGACGGTTCCAGCCACTAATGTGGTTATAAACTGCATTGCATCCACAAGAGATCAATAAATAGAACAGAACAAATGTGGACAGCCACTAACTTAATGCAAAGGACATTTTTGCAATTCTGCAAATAAAGTAAATATGGGAAATTCATTATGATTTTCTCAAAAATTGAATACCTTGTTCTAAACTAAGATCTCTAAGATATCTAATGTGTATCAATTCACTAAAAGCAATGCTTTTATCAATTCACCAAGATGTTCAATAACATGTTTAAACAAGTATAAACGGCACAGTGCTAAAACCTAACGATATTTCTTTTGGCACAGAAAGAATCAACTCTTCAGGAAATGCCAAAGACTAACACCAATTATTTTGACACCGAGAGAATCAACTTAAAAAAATGATTTTTCTTTTTTCAATTATAAATAAAAATTTAGCTTTTCAAGAGTAGTTAAATGGTTCAAAGTGAAAAGAGAAATAAAGTTTAATTTCTTTCCAAAATGGGTATTGCTTATTTTTTAAACATCTTAGATTTATTTTAAGTACTGATCTAATATGAGTCTAAAAAGATCAAATTTCTGCAAGTATAAATTTCTTTAGAGTGCAAAATACTTATAATTTTTCATTGTTTAATTTGTATTTTTAATGATATATGGAATACATATAGGACTAAATAAACATTTTAACAAAAATAACTTATACTAAATTTGTAGAGAAGATATACATGAGATATACATAATTTTTTTCATAAGACATACATAATTTTTTTAAATGATATATAATATATACACATTAAAATATTTTACATATCATATACAAAAAGACATTTTATTAAAGCAAATTAGTAAACATAAATCTTAAATAGTTTATTTAAATCTCTTATAAACATGTTTATATAGTAAGCTGTAAAATAAACCTCTAAACTCAATAAATCTCTAAACTCAATTATTTGTGTTTCAATATAAAATTACCATCTAAACCTTTTTCAATAGAGTGTTAAAATAGTATTTTTCCAATGATGTGCTAAAATGGTGTTAGAATTACAAAGCAGAAAACACAAGACTTATGTACATAAGTTGGGTGAGTGCCATATATACACACACTTACTTTATGGAGAACGAGTATTTTAAAATATAGCATAGCATACCTGTACAAGGAACATAGAGCGAGGTGGGATTCATGTAATGGCCGAGCTTGAAGTCTGACAAGAAAGCAAAAGCCTGGCTCATGCTTATATAACCATAGACCTTGAAGCAAACATTGGCAATAGGCTTCCCAGGGAGGATGTATCCCATTATGTATTCTGTGATAACGTTCAAGCCTGGTTGCTGTGCCAAAACAAAATAAGAAGATAAAGGATTAATTTTATTTTAAATATGGATTTAATATGAGTTTCGATGGATGTAATATTTTTATTCATATTTTTTTAGAATTCACATTATTTAAATGTTAAATGTTTTATATAGTTATTTTTTAGATTTTTAAATTTTTTTATTTTAGCTTAAAATTTCAACTTTGACATCATACTGATCAGATTAAACTATAGAATGAGCCTATACCTGATTAGTAGTAGCATTGATGATACCTATGGGGAGAGTGAAAGATGAAGCGATAGCACAGGCAAAAAGTAAGCCCCAGCATGGTAGTTGTACCACTTCCTTGTAAACCTCGCAGAGTGCAATGGCAACAGCCAGAGTTCCACACAAGAGAATGTAGAACCACCATTGTGGGATAGCAGGGTATTTGCGCATCAATTTAGTATGAATATCAGGCTGATCGTTTGTGGATGCCGCTACAGCACGTTCCCATATTTCCCTGCACCATAACGACGCATGTCAGACCATTTAAACTAACAACCATAATTGATGATCTTGCAAGAAAGCAGTAATGGAAGTCAAATCAATACAAGAATCAGAACTTACTTCCCATAGAACAGAAAGACATGGGTAACTGTAGAAGCAATGGTGGCAAATCCAAACCCATAAGTCAGAGCAAAAAACAAACTTAGATGTATTTGACCACTCTGCTTGTAAGCATCAAGATCCAGCTCAAATTTTTCGTTCACAATCGCTGAAATATTATAGTTTTGACCTTGGGCAGTGAACAAATCATTGCTGTATATAGGAAAATTCTTTGCATTGAACATGTTAGTCCCCCAATAAGCCAGAGGAATTGCAAAGTATAGTGCGAGGACATAACCAACCATGACAGTCATAATGGCAAAGAATGGAGTAACAAGAGGACTCAACAAGAATGCTGAGATGGTGTTCCAATCGAAAGCAAAGGCACCTAGTCCGAGGCCATTCAAGCCAGGGCCAATTTGCTGTGCTGTGACAGAGCGAGGCCGAATCCAACAAATCCAGGATACGCTGGTCAGGGTTATGAAGAGGTAACCAGGGAAAACATAATAGGAAAAGCTGCAGGCCATGACAGTGAAGAAGAACATAGTACGAGACATCCCCTTTCTATTGTCTTTCTCATGCAATACCCTGCATGTCAAACACAGAATCTTCTCCATTACCAATTCTCACTGTATAATTAAATGAAAAGTAACTTAATAGGTGGAGTGGCTAATTAATTTTTATTTTCTGAATTTCATAACAAAAAATTATTAAATTTAAGTGATAGATCCATTAACATGAACCTGATTTACTTAAAACACTCTCAAGAAATATGTCCAACATTTTTATTTATACCGGAACAGGGTCACCTGGACCAGTGTACTCGGTCACCACATGTGTGCAGGTTCTACAACATACTTATGAAGCAGTCCAGCCCATCCATATCCTAACACCTGGTTCATCCCAGCACAGTATTAAAAACTGATAAATAGTATATTTATTCAGAAAGAGAGCAATGTAAATCAGATGCATTTAATAAAACTTTAAAACTTTAAAATTTGTAATTAAGATGTATTTAATAAAACATTAAAATTTGAATGGTTTATTGGGGTTCTCGAGTATGGTAGATATAGTGTAATGCAATGTTTAATATTTTGACTAAGTTAAATGATATAAAAACAAAAATAAAATAAAATTTAAATAGAAAATTAAATAAAAAGATTAATATTATTGTCATGATATATGGTAGAGATGTTGTTATGTAATGTTTAATATTTTGACTAATTCAAATGACATAAAAATAAAATTAAAATTAAATAAAAAGATTAATATAATGTAATAAACATTTTTAATGTGTCAAATAAAATAAAAAATACAAATACAAATAATAAAATAAAAATGAAACTAGAAAAATAATAACAAAAATTCAAAATGGTGGCTTTTGTGATTCATGATTATCAAGCAAAACTCTTCTCAATAGATCACATCAGTTTCGAACTCATATTGAAGTTCATAATCAAGAAAAGAATGGAAAGTGAGATCAAGGGACTTCATGGGCCTTGTAGTATAAGGCACATGAGTAGATGTAATGTAAGAAATGTAATGTAAGTAAACATTTGCAATGCAGAAGTATATTTATGAACAATAAAAAAAAAGGTATGATAAATAAATAAAAATAAAAATAATCCAGAGATATGGTAAATAAAAAATAAAACCTCTTTTTATACTTACTCTAGAGTAATGGTAAATAAACAAAAATGTAAATAAACTGGAGGTATGGTAATTAAATAAAAATATTAATAAATTTGAAGTATGGTAAACAAATAAAACCTCTTTTTATACTTATTTTAGAGGTATGATAAATAAATAAAAATATAAATAGACTAGAGGTATGGTAACTAAATAAAACCTCTTTTTATATTTAATCCATAATCATTTTTATATTTACTAAAACTAAACTAGAAATTGCACAAACCGCACCATATGTTGCAAAAGAAATGTCGTAAGGCAATAGCATAGGAAAGAGTAGCCTATAAGAAATAAGAAGGCAATAGCATAGGAAAGAGTAGCCTAGAAGAAACAAGATGTTGCAAAGAACAAGTCATCGTGAAGGAATGAAAGGAAAATTTTGCTTCCATGGAAGCAAGTCGTGGAGGTTTCAAAGATATTGATGATAAGAGTTATCAACCAAAAAAATTTGTTATAGATTTTGAAATAGGCAATTGGGGGTGAAAACATATATGTAAACCAACATAATATGTTCACATATATGAAAATTTTGTTATAGATATTGAAATAGGAAAGTGGGGGTTTGGTGATTAATAATCTAGCAACTCAAATAAGATATTTTAAATACATTCAAGTGCAATATATCTAGCATAGATGTGAATAAAGAGAATTTTTATTAACAAAAATAGAGTTTACTTCAAGTTCATCTACATATCTGAGCAGTAATTGCATGCTTATCAGAAATTGTATATGAAGAACAGTAGTCTTGGTATACAAGAAAGTGAATATCATTTTAATATGGAGACATTTTTGGAAGGAGATATTTTTCTTTATGTTATGGTTTATTTTCTTAACTCCAAACTTGGTTTATTCTTTCTCTATATACATAAGAAAAAAAATACAAAGTAAATTCACAAATTTAAGTTATAGTTTTATATTTCATAATTACAAATCTAGGTTCTTATTAAAATATTTTACATATCCTAGCTTATTCTAAATTGATCAAGGATATATAATTATTAGGGTGGTGTTCTATGTGCACTAAAATTCCCACAAGGTCCATCACAATGTATGGGGTTCATTGCAGCCTTGGATATATTTTGTGAGTTGTTGTGATTTTTTTCTTGTGGCTACAACTTAGTTTTGGTTTTCACCTAATTATCATGATTCAAAACTTTGTTATCATCTTAGATCCTTATATCATTATATATATTATGTGAGTTAATGTGATGTTTTGTTTGTCACAATGATTCAAAAATCAGTTATTATACCACAATATTGACTTTCTTGTTGTCTGTTTTGTTTATCTTATTAAAATATTTTACACATCCTAGGTTATTCTAAATTGATCAAAAGTATAAAATTATTAGGGTGGTGTTATATGTGCACTAAAATTCCCATGAGTTCCATCACAATGTATGGGGTTCATTGCAACCTTGGATATATTCTGTGAGTTGTTGTGATTTTTTGCTTGTGGCTACAACTTAGTTCTGGTTTTCACCTATTTATTATGATTCAAAAATTTGTTATCATCTTAGATCCTTATAGCATTATATATATTATGTGAGCTAATGTGATGTTTTGTTTGTCACAATGATTTAAAAATCAATTATTATACCACAATATTGACTTTCTTGTTGTCTGTTTTGTTTATGAACCCCTTAAAAAAACTAGAGGAACATTTGATTTTACAGTGTGATCTCCCCAGCATGGGTGGGGGTTTCAAAAATTGGAGAGTAAATTGAATGGTTATTGTTAGAAATTGTTGTATAAGATGGGAAATTGGGATGGTTTGTAGACAATATGGATTTCACAACATATATCGTTTTTGAATTTTTTAGTGTCTCTGGCCAGCATGCATCTAATAGGATCCATTTCATCAATAATAAATTGTGACATCCCTAGCCATTTTATTTTATTATGGATCAAGTTATAAACTAATAACTTGTGAAATCCCTAGCAATTTTCTTTGATTGTGGATCAAATTATAAACTAAATTATACTCTCTCTTCAGAAGACTCTACATTGTATATTGGATGGAGGAAAGGTTATGATAAAAATTGTACAAAAAAACCCCTTAACATTGTCTCAAATTACTCTATTGTTAATCACATAGTGTCAATTTTGTAAAAATATAGTCTACAATAAGGACTGAGTGGGTTTTTTCTTTTGTATGTTTTGTTTGGAATTGAAAAAAAATAAAAATTATAAAGGCTAAAATTATGTAGCGAGAAACATTGTTTAAAATTTCATAATAAAAAGTTGAGTAAGTTTGACATCATATAATATGAAAAATTATAAAAGCTAAAATTAGGTAATTAAAGATATGGATATAGTTTTTTTTTAACAGAAGAAAGAGTATGTATGTAGTTACAAACTTTTACAATTAAGTAATTAAAGGTAAATTTAGTGTTATTTAAGAAATGAGAATTATGAACATTCATCATTATTGCTCAAGATAAATCATGTCGTGTGAAATAATTTGGAAATTTAAAAAGATCACATATTTAAAAAAATTCAATTATTAATTTAATTTTTTATATATTAAGAAATAATCGTTATAAACATTTAAAAATAATTTTATTAAATAATTAATTTAGATCTATATTATTGATGAGAGGGATCAATGAGGTTTGCATATCAAGACATTTGATCCCTCTTGGCTCTTGGTAGATCTAGAGTTAGGCCATCTTAATTTCCCCCTTTAGATAAACAACATTCCACATGAATACCATGAGTCAATACCATGGGTTGTTTTTATAGTTTAGTAAATAATTTTATTAAATAATTAGTTTAGATCTATATTATTATTGAGAGGGATCAATAAGGTTTGCATATCAAGACATTTGATCCCTCTTGGCTCTTGGTAGATCCAGAGTTAGGCCATCTTAATTTCAAATAAGAACGTCTTACGACGTAAATATGAGGTTTTATTTAGGTGAAGCCTATGAGCCAAATACCATGAAACAAATTATTATTAATACCATGGGCTAGATACTATAAGCCAATAACCTATTTATATAAAATAGGTATGGTAAATAAATAAACATAAAAGAGATATACATAGGTATGGTACATACATACAAATATATCAAATATGATTAGAAATCAACATCTAAGTACATACCAAGCCTATGGGCCAAATGCCATGGTAAATAAAAGAGGTATGGTAAATAACTATAAATATAAATAAACCAAAGATACGGTAAAAAATGAAACCACTTTTTATATTTACTCAATACTCCTCTTTATATTTACGAACATACTCCTCAATAATATTTATGGATGCGATCATGTGTAATGAATTACTCTTACCACCAAATTAGACCCCAAAGACCACCAAATTAGAATGATTTAATTTATGTTTTTTTGTAGGGTTGATTTGGTTTGATCCTGCATTTTACTTTTTTCTACCTTTTTGTTTTTACCTTTTCATCTACTTTGACACCTGCATTTTATTTTTTTCTACTTTTTTGTTTATGAATTACTCTTACCACCAAATTAAAATGATTTAATTTATGCATTGCTCCAAAGACCACCAAATTAGAATGATTTAATTTATGCTTTGCCTGAAACAAAGTGATTTCAATAATCTATTTCTAAATGTGTAAAAAATTAGCCTACATCCATCTTAATTCAAGATCTAGCAAACCCCCAGAGGAATCAAATCTTTCTAAGTGCAAACATTTCCTCAAGTTTTGCACTAAAAAAAAAGGTTTGCACCTCTAGAGATTTGATCCCTCTCGACCCTTGATAGATCGGGAGTTAAGATAGATCTAGGCTTGTTATAGTAGAGATGCAATGGTAAATTCCAAAGGACTATGAAATCAAATAATAATAAAATAAATTGGAACGTTATATAATATATTAAAATAAACAATAAAATTAAAAAGGAAACAACTAGAAAAAGTTTCCATTATTAATAATTCTAAATTATATAATAAATAAATAAATTAGTTAGAAGCAACTTAAAAAAATATAAAAATATAAAAGAAAAAAATATAAAAAATAACTAATGCAATTCAATATGATAAGAAACTATAATATTATTTATTTATTAAAATAATAATAAAAACAAAAATGACTAATGGTATTGAGAACCCATGGTATTCATGTGAAATGTAGCTTATTTAAAGGAGGAAATTAAACCAGTCTGGATCCATCTTAACTCTGGATCTACCAAGGGTAGAGGTGATCTCTCTCTCCCCTTGGTAGATCCAGAGTTAAGATGGATCTAGGCTAGTATATTTGGTTGGATTTGAATGGTATTTGGTTGTATCTGTAATTGTTATTAGTTAATAGCTAAGCTAAACATCAAATTAGTATATAAGGTTTTTCATTGTGAAATAAAGAATATCTTTCTATTTCTTTTGCTTAACTATTTGACTGTTAAAATTTATAAAAATATGCCTACTCTATATTTTAAATTTAAACTCATGTTATTCACCATTAACTCATCAATAAATGCTCACCATTAAACCCACTTATCTGTCCCTCTTTACTCTTGGTAGATCCAGAGTTGAGATGGATCTGGTATATTTAGTTGGATTTGTTATTGTTATTAGTTAATAAGTAAGTTAAACATCAAATTATTATATAAGGCTTTTCTTTGTGAAATAAAGAATCTCTTTCAATTTCTTTTGCTTAGGTATTTGACTGTTAAAAATTATAAAAATATACTTACTCTATATTTTAAATTTAAATTCATGTTATTCACCATTAACTTACTATTCAATGCATTATTCAATACATGCTCACTATTAAACCCACTTATGAATTCTTCTCTCACTTTGATAGATCCAAAGTTAAAATGAATCTGGTTGAATTTGTTATTGTTATTAGTTAATAAATAAGTTAAAATCAAATTAATATATAAGATTTTTCTTCGCGAAATAAGAAATCTCTCCATTTACAAATAATCTCACAAAGAATATATTTTACCTCAGTAGTTACTACGATGAGCCAAGCTGGGAAAAAGGGGATACTCCTCTTGTAGAAGGCCTTAATGATGTTGAAAATACCCACAGCGTAGGCCGTTCCATTACCGAAGGCGGCGCCTGCAGTGGCAAAGATTGTGATGAGCACATGCTCTTTCATATTAAAGAGCCCTGGATTCAGAGACACCTCCTTCCCAAACAGAGGCACTCTGAATTTCCGCGTTGGCAGAGCCGAGGCTACGAAACGCCCAAGGGGAAAGGCTGCCACCTGCACTGAAATCTGTGTGATGACAAGTGGTTCCTTCCTGTAACTGAAGAACTGGTTCAAAAACGAGAGCAGCGCGCATGAAAGTAGGCCCAAAACCCACATTCGAAATGTCCATACAGGAATAGTTGGATCATCTGCTGTACTCACTGTCAATGCCACCTGCACCACTGGTGAATTCTCATTCACCTCCTCTTTACTCACTTCCAATGCCACCTTCCCCTGCACTGGTGAATCCTCTATCTCCTCCTCTCTGCTCAGTTCCAATGATGTGTCCATTGCCACTTTAATTCTCTACACCAACAGCAACAAATAGCTATTTAAACCTGATTAGCCTGACCTAAGTTATAAATGGGATGCTGGTGTGTCACTGAACTGATATGTTATCTTAAAAAATTACTAAATGTTAAATTATATATATATATATATATATATAAAATGGTTGGTAAATGTGAATAGATATCTATCTACAATGAAATACTTATTTTATAAGACATTTCATACTACTTAAATTTAAAAAAAATTAATAGAAATTCATTTAAATTATAACTCTATTTTAAATTATTGTTATTAATAAAAATAATTAATATATGACTTTAAGTAAGATATATATAAATCATGTAATAATATTCTTAATCATAAAGATTAAGTGGCCTTTGTTATAATAACATGGTTTATCAATACCACATGCTCAATATGACACATGCTGATATGACATTTTTTACAATTAATTAAGTTGAAATAAATTAAATAAAAAACATAAATAACTAAAAGATAAATTTTAACTACACTTTATTTGTAAATATACTACTATGAACATTTTGACATCTTCCATAGAAGTTAAATTTTTGCTATCCACTTAAAATTAATAATAATTAAAAGTAAAATTTTGAAAACTCTATTATCAAAATACCTATGCACATAATTAATAAGTTTACAAAATATCAATAGTTCCCAAGGTATCATTGACTTCCAAATCATTAAAATGCAAAAAAAAATATTTCTTAAACTATCTCTATGTTAGAATTACCATTTTCAATGCAATTAATAAGTTTACATGGTACGATTGAGTTTGAATCATTGAAATGAAAAATATATATTTTACAAACTATCCTCATGTTATAATTATCATTTAATTATGTTGATAGAAATATTTATTTTGGAACATGTTTTCCAAGTTATTAGTTGAGTAGGAGGGAATTAAGCTCCACAAAATATTTTAAAATATATTTAGTAGTAGTCAAGGACAAAAAAATAGATATTTATCTCAAAAGTAGTTGTCTTTTATTTTCTTTAATTAAAATAATTAATTAAAAAACTAAAAAAAAGTCGTATAAATGTGTCATATGAAAATGAGTTATGGTTTTCTTGGCATGTGGTATTATTAAGTCATGGTATTATATGTCTATTTAAAAATTAAGAAACTCCATAATAAAATGAGGATGAATCTCCATGGTGAAGAATCATGTTACATGTTTATTTTATTTTATTTTATTTAATTAATTAAATGTATGTATGCTTAAGTCAATATTAATTTTTTTATAATTATTATCTATAATTATAATTTAAAATAAACAGCTAAATTTTATGATTTTTCAATTATGAAAATATAAGATGAGCTTTGGGGCAATTGTTTTGATATTTATCCACATTTATCAATCATTTAATTTATATCATTATACTAATATATATGTGAAAAAGAAATTATTACATTATGCAAATAAAAAATATAATAAATAAATATATATTTGTTGTTTGTCAAGTTGTCTGTGATCCTCTAGGGTTGACCTGTGGCTTGAGGAGTCTCAACCCAGGGGCATTGGGCATCTAAGCCTACATAAAAGTTGTCAAAGTCACCAACCCTTTAACTGAATAGTTTTTTAACATGTCTCATCCCCTAACAACCACCCCCATGAAGTTTGATCATGGACCGCCTTGGTGACAAGGCCCATCCTAAAATATTTTTATTTATAAATATTTTGTATAATTTATTAAATATACAAATAATTTACATTTTTATAATATTACTTAATTTTTTTATAATTATAATTTTTAATTGAATTTTTATATAAAAAAAATTTCTTATAAATTTATAATTAAATATTTAAGAATTAATTCTTTCTAAATATCTAATTATAAAATTTACACGCTTCATGTTTAACTTTAAATTTTGATTAAAAAAAAAACCATAATTAAAATTTTGAAAATAAAATTCAATATTAATTTTTTTTTTTCTAAGTCGGTTTAATTCTATTAATAAAAACATAATTTATAGAGCAGGCTTTCACTTCCAAGGTGGAAAAACTGCCCATGAGTGGGAAACCAACATACTGACATTGTTCCAAAACAGAAAAAAACTAATGCTATCCCGCATACAAGCGTTGTGTCCATGGTAGCACCGAATTATAGACCAAAAGCCAAAAAAAATAGTAACGACCTGTCATCATGCTAGTTGCCATGGTGGGGAGGATATTCTTCCACAATTGGGTAGTTGTAGCCTGCGTCTGGGTCGACCTATTCTTTTTTGGATGGCTGGGTAGAGAACTGAGAGGAGGAAGGAGAGCTAGAGCCCTCGCTCTCAGAACTGCCTGAATCGTGGTTGCTGGAGGTCGGAGAACCAGATTTGGTTGGAAGGCCAGCTTCTTTTCTGAGGATTTGAGGAGGCGCCTCAGAAATGGTCAACTTCCTCCGACGTTTACGTGAACCAGAGCCAATGTCGCCGGAAGCTTCCTCCTAAAATACCACTAAAATGGTCGCAGTAACGTGCAGTTTGTCCAAGCTGCTGGTGAAAATGAAACACACCTCATTGCTAGGTGGAGGCAAATGAGTCTCGTCTGCAGTAGGCGTCAAATGAGATCCACCTCTGTTTCTGCCGCCACCTCTCCTGCCGCCGCCTCTCCTTCTGTAGCTCATGCACTGTCTGCGCGACATGTTTTTCTTGCAAGAGGCCTGAAGGGAGTGAGCATAGTCCATAGACTAAGAGGGAGAGCTGGGAGCCAAAAGGGACCGGTGTGAAGGCGAGAAGGTGGGTGAGGAGATGGGCGAGGAGGTGGGTGAAAACGGTTCAACAGAGGGCAGAGAGGAATTCTGCTGAGAGCAAAAAGGGCCACATAGAGCCGAACGACTATGAGGAGAAGGTAGATGAGTTCCTCTATGAGGCTATGAGGTCAAACGAAGTCGAAAGAGGAGCGGAGAGCAGGAGCCAAGAAATCAAGGCAAATTGAATGCCAAAGCAAGGGAGGAGGACTGATAACCAACACGCGACGTTGCCATTGCAGTCCACCAGCACACGACATAAATTCTCGGCAAGTGGAGGAGATGTTTCAAATGTGGAACCAGCTCACGGTTGTTTATGGCAGAGGTACTGCAAGTAGGTGGTGGCAAGTGGCCTAGCCACCTGTCGCCGTCTTCTCCCGCCGTTCCAAGAACCTTAATCAGCACCCGCATCTGGGAAAATTCAATATTAAATTACATATACTAAAAAAAGGTAAAAAAATAAAATAAACAACTAGAAAATAATTCTTAACCACACTTGATTTGTGTTTGTGAATACAGTAATATTTTTGCATTTTCCATAAAAAAAAATCAAATTTTTTCTATTAACTTAAAATTATTAATAATCAAAATAAAATTTTGGAAACTCTAATATCAAAATAGACATACCTATAAAATTAATGAATAAATTTACAAAATATCAATAGTTTACAAAGTATCATTGACTTCCAAAACATTAAAATGCAAATACTATATTTCATAAACTATCCCTATGTTAGAATTATCATTTTCAATGCAATTAATAGGTTTACATGGTACAATTGAGTTTTGAATCATTAAAATGAAAATTATATATTTTACAAACTATTTTCATGTTATAATTATCATTTAATTATGTTGATAGGAGTATTTATTTTAAAACATGTTTTCCAAGTTATTAGTTGGGTAAGAGGGATTTAAGCTCCATAAAATATTTTTAAATATATTTATTAGTAGTCAAGGACAAAAAATAGATATTAATCTCAAAATTAGTTGTCTTTTATTTTCTTTAATTAAATTAATTAATTAAAAAACAAAAAAAAAACCATATAAATGTGTCATATGAATGAGTTATGGTTTCCTTGGCAGGTGGTATTAGTAAGTCACGGTATTATACCAATGCCTATTTAAAAGTTAAGAATATCCATAATAAAATGAGGATGAATATCCATGCTAAAGAATAGTGTTACATGTTTCTTTTATTTTATTTTATTTAATTAATTAAATGTATGTCTGATTAACTCAATATTACTTATTTTATAATTATTATGGATAATTATAATTTAAAATAAACTTATAATTTAATTAAATTTTATGATTTTTCAATTATGAAAATATGAGACGTGCTTTGAGGCAAGTGTTTTGATGTTTGGCTTGAGGAGCGTCAACCTAGGGGCATCTAAGCCCACATATAAGGCATTAAAATCACTGAGGGATAGCACCTGGCCTGGGCCACACCAAGGGATAGCACCCGACCTAGGCCACACCAACCCTACATGAGATTTGATCCCAGGCCCCCTTGCTAACTAGGTCCATCTTGAACCAGTTGAACCAGTTTGTACTAACAAGACTTGACAATAAATAAATCTTTTTATTTTTATGTTTTGTAAAATTTATTAGATATACAAATAATTTACATTTTTATTATATTACTTAATTTTTTATAATTATATTTTTTAATTGAATCTTTATATATAAAACTTGTTTTCTTATAAATTTATAATTAAATATTTAAAAATTAATTCTTTCTAAATATTTATAAAATTGATATTTTAAAATCTATTCTTTCTAAATATCTATTTATAAAATTTACATGACTCATATTTAACTTTAAATTTTTTATAAAAAAAACCATAATTAAAATTTTGAAAATAAAATTCGAAATTAAATTACATATACTAAAATATATTATATAATACACATATCTTTCATTTATATATTTAACCTTTAAATATTACAACTGAATTGTATTTCTGATTAAAAATTAATTCTTTCTAAATATCTCATTACAAAATTTACAAAGTTCATGTTTGACTTTAAAATTGAATAAGTTATTTCTAAATATCTGTTGAAATTTTACAAATTTCATATTTAAAATTAAATATCTCATTACAAAATTTACAAAGTTCATGTTTGACTTTAAAATTGAATAAAAACTTTATAGTTAATATTTTGAAAATAAAATTCCATATTAAATTATACTTTTGTTATTACATTTTTGAATTATACTTTTGTTGTAATTGTTTATATATTTTGTTATTACATTTTTGGACCAACAAAGTAGCAAGTTCGCCTACTATAATAGCAAATGGGATAGTTCTCGAGGTTACAATAGGATTGGACAAAACAGAAGGTGCTTGCGAGTTGGGGGACGAGGAGGTACCAGTGACTATGCTACTTACGTGTTACTTTTGTTGTAATTGTTTATATATTTTAAATCAGTATAATATAAATAAAATTAAAATAATATTAAATTTAAAATAATATTTTTAATATATATGGTTTTTTATATATTTCATTTTTATATGTTATTATTAAAAGATTAAAATATATATATATATAATGATTTTTTTTTAAATATATATATATATATATATATATATATATATATATATATATAATAGTGGGTTTAATAGTTAAGAACATGTGTTTCTTTTTAAAAGGTTACAAGTTCAAAACCAAAGAGAGATAAAATATGCATGTCTTAATAGATTTAAAAACTAGATAATAATACAAATATATATAAATTTATTTTATACAACTTTCTTTATAATTTATGACAACCAAATTTAAAGATTAAATTTTTTTTTTTTTTTGACTGAAAAAAATATATTTCTATTATAATGATTTATAAATATATATAAATTTGTATAATATTTATACATATATAATTATATATATATATATATATATATATATATATATATATATATATATATATATATATATATATATATATATATAATTAAATTATTATACTATTATATAAAATAAAACTTAAAAATTATATATATATATATTATATTAGGAACTCATCGACGTTTTGTCTCACAAACAAAAGAGTCACATACACCAATTTGGTGTCTAGCTTAGTAGTAACCTTAAAAATTAAATAATAATAAAAATAAATTATTTTTTTATTTTATAAAACTTTTTTTATAATTTATGACAACCAAATTTAAAGATTAAATTATTATTTTTAATTTTATTAAAAATATATATTTCTATTATAATGATGGATAAATATATATAAATTTGTATAATATATGTACACATATAATTTAAATTAATTATATATATATATAATTTTAAATTTGTATATTATTATATAAAACAAAACTTATATATATATATATATATATATATATATATATATATATATATATATATATATATATATATATATATATATATATATATATATATATATGGAACCAATCGATAATCAAAAGCCAAGCTCCTCAGTAGAGGGACCAAGCAAATTAAAAGCCTATTTAAGTTGTTAATTATTATTGAAGTATTACAACGGAATTGTATTTCTAATTAAAAATTAATTCTTTCTAAATATCTCATTACAAAATTTACAAAGTTCATGTTTGACTCTAAAATTGAATAAAAACTTTATAGTTAAAATTTTGAAAATAAAATTCCATATTAAATTATACTTTTGTTAGTACATTTTGTTGTAATTGTTTATATATTTTAAATGAATATAATATAAATAAAATTAAAATTAAATTAAATTTAAAATAATATTTTAATATATATGGTTTTTTTTATATATTTCACTTTTATATTTTATTGAAAGATTAAAAATATTTTACAATTATATATATATATTTAATAATTTTTTTTTTTTTTAATTTACATATAGAGTAGTGGGCTTAATGGTTAAGAGCATGTGTTTCTTCCTAAAAGGTCACAGATTCAAAACCAAAGGAGTATAAAGTATGTATGTGGAATTGACCTTAAAATTGAATAATAATAAAAATATATATTTTTAATTTTATAAAACTTTCTTTATAACTTATGGCAACCAAATTTAAAAATTAAATTATTATTTTTATTTTTTTATTGAAAAAATATATTTCTATTATAATGATTTATAAATATATATAAATTTGTATAATATATATATATATACATATATAATTTAACTTAATTATTTATATATAATTTAAATTTGTATACTATTATATAAAACAAAACTTAAAAATTAATTTAATTATATATTTTATATATATATTTTTTCTTTATAAAGATATAAATTAGGAATCCATCGATAATCAAGAGCCAAGCCCATAGAAGAGGGACCAAGCAAATTAACAACCTATTTAAGCGCATTTGAACCCAGTTATCAAAGAGCCAAGCCTAGAGAAGAGGGACCAAGCAAATTAATAGCCTATTTAAGTGCATTTGAACCCAGTTATCTATTTAATTGTGAGTATTCAAATTTTATTTAACTCAAAACTCAACCTAATTTGAAGGCAAAATCCTCCTCTAACCATTAACTAGGTTATACTCTTTAAAGGCCTCATATAAAATCTTAATTGTTTTTTGATATCTTCTTAAATCCAATACATTGTGAAGTGGTATCATGTAATACCTACCATCCATATTTACTTTAGAATTAAAATAAATAAATTACTTTCAGTTTATAAGCTAAACTATATCATTGCGTATACAGTATTTTAATATCAAATTATAACTAAACCCTATCAAACAATTTGGGTTGTATGAGATTGGTGTTACCATCGTATATT
Source organism: Pinus albicaulis (assembly GCA_034641835.2). Taxonomy (NCBI): domain Eukaryota; kingdom Viridiplantae; phylum Streptophyta; class Pinopsida; order Pinales; family Pinaceae; genus Pinus; species Pinus albicaulis. The sequence continues at coordinate 1,076,351,488 of CM076580.1, read as the reverse complement.
AAACTTGTCATACTGCTTATTTATATTATGCATAAAACGACACTATCAGATGACACTTGTTCAATATCTTTTTTAAATATTCTAGCTGCCCTTGCACGGTAAATTCTGCCCTAAATTAATTATTGTACCTACATGGATTTATTATCACTCACATATTGATTTTAAAATGGATTTGTGTTTAAGCTTTCGAGGCCACTTGACCAAATCTACACCATCTGATATACTCTTGCAAATCGACGATGGAGAGGCTTGGCGGGAAGGGTTTTGGGTATAACACTTGTCCCTAACATTGTTTCCTCATTTGCGCCGGTTCGACTGCTCGCATTCCTGCTCTGCTGCATTACCCAGCTTCATGGCTCTGTATCCATTTATGGTTCCGCTCTTGTATGCTTTCTTCGTGGAATTTCTGTCTCGATTCCATCCTAGCTACTTTGGAGGAGTATCTTTGTGCTTTTTCCATTACTGAGATCTCTGGAGGACCTTCTCTGGGCGGGTTTCATGTATGCTAATGTAGTGAAAAACTCAGAGCCATTGAAGGAATACTTTCGCCACCGCACTCGCACAGTTATTTCAGTCATATCCAGTTCTCGTATGAGGTAATACTCTTACTTTTCCTTAGCACTGTAAGGCGGTTCCGCTCCTTTGTTGCAAAGAATTTTTAAGCACTTGATTTTCGGCATTTTTAACCAGTTATACTCTGTTTTTTTACGTTTTCTCTCCAGGAAGGAGGACAATCACAGTCCTGGAGGTCCTTCTTTCTATCAGGTAACTTATGGTTTAAATTGCACTCAGTTTTCTTTCCACAGAGTTATACTTCATTACTCTTTTTGTCTTCCCAGACTTATGGTTTGAAACATTGTCGCTTTGCAGGTAACCCCACCTCTATCTGAAACGAAACTGTGTGTTCAATTCGGTCAAGGGGCTACGACTAAACTTTTTCTTCTTCCTGTTCAAGAACAAGTACCCATTCAACGAATATACGCTTGCTCGCAAGCTTCGCCGACGTTTTTAGCCTAGGGTTATAGTTAGGGTTTTCATTGTATAAAATTTTGATGCCTTGCAACGCATATATGCATTCTCTACTAGTTTATACAGACCAGAAATTCGATGGTTCCTACTTACGAATTTATAAGAGGTTTTTATTCACTTAAGTTATTTTGTTTAATTCCATTATCGCTAGTTTGAGAGGTTTTCCTTGGTAAATTCATTGTCGGCTCTGTATTGGGGTTTCACCCAAATGGTTATGTTTGATGTGGTAGCCAAATTCTGTCTATTTTTATATATGATTTGTGCACCGAACATTGTTTCCATTGTAAATCTACGAGTTCTCGCTTATGATTCGATACTTGAAATTTATGGTTTATGCTCTGAAATATAGATACTCAGAATTCTGGAAATAGTTTTACCTTGTCTTTCTAACATATATATATATATATATATATATATATATATATATATAGAGAGAGAGAGAGAGAGAGAGAGAGAATATTTTCTTGGATACTGTGTTTACCGTCAAACGATATTTCACTATACTCTTTCTATTATTAAAGGAATACATCTACAGAATTTGGTTCCTGCACTGTGAACAGTTTATCATCTTGCGAAATGGGTATCCAAATCTGTTTGTTTTCTTCTTTACTTCGGTACAGATTAACTCTAGTAGCTTCGTAATGTCACAATATTATTTCTTAGCCTTGGGTGACCGGACCACCTTGTAATTTTTCCTCATATAGCATTATCGAGGGAAAACGATGTGCATTGGAACCTTTGGTTCTGGATGCCAACAGTTTCCCCCTACCCATTCAGCACGTTATTTAAATAAATAACTCCTTCTGGTATTTCTATTTTTCTTTATTTAGTCGTCGTTATTTTTCAAGTAAGGGTTGTTTTTCTGTATTTTTATATTGCCTTCTTTCAACAGTTTAACAACACGGTTCCAGTTTAACGAACCTATTATATTCTTGGTATGTCTTCATTACCCAAGTTTACTTTATCAAACCCCTGTAATAAATTACGTATAAATATATTCTAGAAAATAAAACTAGTTTATGTACATTATAATAAGATGCCTACTTACACATCTTGTAACAAAATCAGATCCAATAACTCAGAAACCATTCAACGAATATTTTGCTGAACCTATAAATACATGTTTTAAGCCATAAAAGTATACAAAAATATGTAAAGGTAGGTTTTAAACAATAAAAATAAATATACAGTATCCTTCCTCTTTTTTCTGTATAACCATATAGATTAAGTCATTGTCCATACTGTAATGGACTAAATTTCCTGTAAACTTATATACATTAAAAGAAGTCAGTTCCTATTCAAATTTACTAATTACTCAAATACTTATCTGAGTATCACTCTGCTCATGATGTTCCTCCCAGCCTTTAAGAGGGGCGATGACGTCCTACTCTTTCCCCTGTGCTTCTCCACTGAAAGGTACAGGTTGACAGTATATTTTCTGTTGTGACCTCAGGACCCCCCTAAGTCCAGTCAATACCAGAAAATTTCAGAAACTCTGAAATATTTTCCACTAGTCTCTACCAGCTCAGGAAAAATTTCTACCCCTTCCTTAGTCTCTAAACATAACCCCCCTTCCTCGCTGGGATGAGTCTCTTATCCCTAAAGGAGCAAGTAATTGTTCAAAATGTCCAACCACCTTTTCATTTCTTGGAAAACATTTACCATCAGCCTTTTTTTACTTTTTATGGAATTACTTTCCATAACTAATTTTATTAAAAAAAAGAAAAATATCTTTTCCAGCAAAAACATTAATTGTCTCAGTATTTTTCCTTAAAATAAATAATAAAAGTCATTTAACTAGTTAACAACTAGTTAACCATAAATGCAGTTGTCACAACTTCCCCCTCTAAAAGTAACACCGTCCTCGATGTTTCACTCTAGCTCATAAAAGAGCTCTGGGTAAGCCTCACGCACAAATATTTCGTCCTCCCAAGTAGCCTCATATGGGCTGAAGTGCTTCCACTGCACTTTAACCTGGGTGATGACTCGCTTCCGAAGCATAATTTCTCTCCGGTCAAGTATGTGTTGCGGCTCGACCAGAAACTTGTCGTCTGGCTCTACCTGTATATTCTACTAATGAATTACGTTCTTCGAATCATGCAAATAACGCTTCAATAGGGACACATGAAACACATTGTGTACTCGAATGTGACTGGGTAAAGCTAGCCGATAGGCCACAGGTCCTACCCTTTCCAAAATTTTAAAGGGTCCACAAAACCTGGGAGCCAACTTGGCATAAGAGGTCCACCACAAGGTACTCCTCTTGGGTTTGATCCTCACATACACATGGTCTCCCACTTCTAATTCCCGACAATTTCTCTTCTTATCTGCATAGATCTTCTGCCAATCTTGTGCAGCCTTCAAATTTTGTCTTATCTTCTTTACTTTTGATTCCATTTCAGCCAGCATTTCTGGTTCCAACCTTAGTTTTGTTTTGGGGTTGCTCCAATTTATGGGTGTGCGACATTGCCTCCCATACAGGGCCTCAAAAGGACTCATCTTAAGGGACTCCTGGTAACCATTGTTGTAGGAAAATTCAACCAGATGCAAGTAGTCTTCCCATTTGGTTGGTTGCTACATCACGTACATGCATAGCATGTCTTCCAACACCTGATTCACTCTCTCTGTTTGACCATTTGTCTAGGGATGATAGAGGTACTAAAGTTTATTTGGGTCCCTAGACCTGTAAACAAAGTCTTTCAAAATGCTGATGTAAACTTAACATCCTTGTCTGAGATAACATTCTTCGAAATGCTGTGTAGCCGGAATATTTATCTCATAAAAATATCTGCTATTTGTACAGTCTTGTAAGTGGACTACACAGGTATAAAATGTGCAAATTTACTCAATCTGTCAACTACCACCATGATGGAGTCAATGTGCCTTTTTGACCGAGGTAAACCTATAATGAAGTTCAGGGATATGACCTCTCACTTCCATTAAGGTACCGGTATGGGCTACAACAATCCTGCGGGATGTCGATGCTCCACCTTAACCTGTTGACACTCCAAACATTTATTTAGATACTCGGAAATATTTTTACACATACCAGGCCAGAAATATACTTTTCTAATAGCTATTAACATTTTGTGGTATCTTGGGTGTCCTGCATAGTTACTCTGATGGTATTCATCCATGATTAACTCCTTAAGTTCCACATGATTTCGTACATACAACTTTCCTCTAAAGGTTAGCATTTGTTCTTAGTTAACTCCATATTGAGAAGTACTTCCTTGTTTTATGGTCTCTTCCATTTGCTGCCATAGGAACTGATATTTCGGATCTTTCTGTGCTTCTTCTTTTACTTGATCTAAGAATTTATATTCAAGTTGATTGTAGTAAAGCTCATGACACAATGCAGCTTTCTACTTAAAGCATATGCCACCATATTTTCCTTACCTTTCATGTGCTAGATTTCCATATCAAACTCACTTAGAAAGGCATTCCATCTTGCCTGTCTGGAGTTTAAATCAGCTTGTTTGAAATAACTAGTCAAGCTGCTATGATCTATTTTTAACACAAAATTTTTACCCAACAAGTAGTGTCTCCATACCCGGAGCACATGTACTACTGTTTTTAATTCTAGATCATAATCTCAGTACCTTTGTTCACATTCTTTCAACTTCCTTGACTCATATGCCACCACTTTTCCTTCTTGAGATAAAACTGCCCCAACACCCTCCTTGCTAGCGTCTATACAAACTTCAAATTATTTGTTAGGATCATCTACCCTCAGCACTAGTGCAGTGGTCAATAACTGCTTCAGCCTCTCAAAATTGTTCTGGCACTCAACAATCCATTTAAATACTATTCCTTTTCTCTGCAAGGAGGTAATGGGAAAGGAAATTATGGAAAATCCTTCAATAAATCTCTGATAGTACCCTGCTAATCCCATAAAGGATCGAATATCTGCCACATTCTGAGGTACTTGCCACTTCATGATTGTCTCGATTTTCTCTGGATCAACAACAATCCCTTCTGCTGAAATGACATGGCCTAAGTACTGGATTTCTGTTTTGAAGAAATCACATTTGCTGAACTTAGCATACAACTGGTGTTTTCTTAGCATTTCCAACACAATCCTTAAATGCTCCTTATGTTCTTCCTGGTTTTTAGAATAGATTAAAATGTCATTTATAAATATAAGTACAAAATTATCCAGGAAAGGATGAAATATTCCATGCGTTAACCTCATAAAGGTTGCTGGTGCATTTGTTAACCTGAAGGGTAACACCACAAATTCATGACGCCCGTACCTGGTACGAAATGAAGTCTTCTAAATGTCTTCATCCTTAATTCGAATCTGGTGATATCTAGATCTTAAATCTATCTTTAAAAATACAGTGCCCCCATTCACCTAATCAAACATATCGTCAATCCTTGGTAGAGGATATTTATTTTTGACCGTTAACTTGTTAAGTTGTCTATAGTCCATGAACATTTGCATGGTTCCATCATTTTTCTTTACAAACAACACTGGTGCTCCCCATGGGGACACACTTGGACGAATATAACTTTTGTCCAGCAATTCTTGTAACTACATTTTTAACTCAGTTAATTCTGGAACACTCATTCTGTAAGGATCCCTTGACACAGATGATGCTCCTAGCATTAATTCAATGGTAAAATCAATATCTCATCTTAGTGGTAATCCAGGAATATTTTCTGGAAAAACATCCATGAAATCTTGTACTACAGGTATGTTTTCCATCATAGGTGATTTTTCCTTAGTGTTAGCATATCCCACCTGAATAACATATATCTAACATCCCTTCCTTATACATTTATTCATTTGGGATGCTGTAATTGGACATAGCTGTAGTGGCTTCTTGATTCCTTGAATCTCCTTGTGTGTTCCATCTTGCATTATGTAATAAATGATCTTTTCCTTGCAGTCCACTAAGGTCCAATGTTTTTCTAGCCAATCCATGCACAACAAAACATCATAGGACACTAATGGCAGTATGTTTAGGTCCACATTCAATTGTTGTTCTGCAATTTCTAATGTACAGTTTGGAATCTTGGCAGTTACCTTTCTTTTTGCTCTCGTGACTAGCTGTACCAGCCATGGGTTTTTAAATTTCTACCCTTCTAATTTACAAATTTCCACTATTTTGGGACTAACATAACTTAGAGTTGCACCTAGGTCTACCAAAATTGAAACAGATTGAGATAGTAATTTACCTTCCAACTCAATCATTTTTGGCTGATAATCTGCCTGTCGATCCTCCAACGCCACGTTTATATGAGGAATGTTTCGTGCCACATCGCCTACTGTAGAAGCCTCCTGCAAGTTTGAAACTGTCATTTCTTGCTCGCTGTGGGCAGTTTTTATAATAGTGTGCCTCACCACACCCCCAACACTGTAGAGGTGGCTTGGTCACCTTCCCTTGCTCAGGTTTGCTAGATGCCTCTGTAGGCTTCTCTTCTGCTAGCCAGCGGGTTTTTGATAATTTCTGCGAAATTTTTTATTGACAGAACTTCGCACAGAATTCTTAAAGTTATTGCTTTTGGCTTCTTTAAAGTTTGAGCTACTTTTCTGTCCTTTTATTGGCTGCCAAATTTTCCCAACCTCCCCTTTAGCATTAGACTGCTGATATCACATTTGTGTTGTATGAATGGCTTCGTTCATGGTTCTGGGATTTACAAATTCAATTCTCTCTTTCATATGCATTTGCAAGTTGCTCAGAAATCTTTGCACCTTAGCATTTTCCTCTCGAAGGTATGGAACATATCATAATAGGGAGGTGAACTTGGTGATATGCTCATCCATAGTCATCTTTCCCAGCTTCAAGTCATGAAACTATTTAGCTTTCTCATCATAGAAATGTTCTATTAAATACTTATCTTTAAAGTATTGTTGAAACGATTCCCAAGTAACATCTTGGTCTTCAATGCTGTGAACATTCTTTACTTCTTCCCACCACAGAGTGGCTTTCTCCCTTAACTGATATATGGCCAATCTGGCCTTCAGGTTGCTACTATACTCGTACACCTGAAAATATTTTTTCATGTTTATCAACCATGGCTCTGCCACTTTCTCAGCTTCACCATCAAATGTTGCTGGCTTTATTTTCTGAAACTCCCCCTAAAGTTCCACTTTCTGCTTCTTAACCTCTTGCTGATCTGACACATTTCTAGAATCCACTTCATTATAGTTTTTGTTCTTATTGCTTCACTAAGAAGGGCTTCTTTCCACTCTATCAGTGGTGTGTTCCCTTGTTTTTCACTCATCACCATCTTGCATGTCTCTATCAGCACTGGGGTGTTCCATTTCTTGGTTTTACTTGTCTAACAAGCTCTTGAGTGTCTTTTATTGCTCTTGCATCAAGCGCTCGTTATCACTACGAATTCGCACCATCTCTTCCTATAGTTTTTGTACTGTACTCAACAGTATGATGGTTTGATGTTGCTGCTCCTCAAGAAGTATACTTGTTTACTGGTGCTGATCACCACTCAGTTGAAACCACATCTCAGGGTTCACTACTGGTTGGGTTTGGGGTTCCATGGTGTCCTCGGGTGGTTGTAGCGTTGTTCCCCTTCTCATGATGTTTCATGTTATTCTTCTATTATGTGCATCAATATACACAAAGCGTAACTTTTCAGTTGACGCTTAGGGTCCCAACATATAAACGCTGCTTTGATACCACTTGTAATACCTACCATCCATATTTACCTTAGAATAAAAAAAAAAAATTACTTTTAGTTTATAAGCTAAACTATATCATTGCATACACAATATTTTAATATCAAATTATAACTAAACCCTATCAAAAAATTTGGGTAGTATGAGATTGGTGTTACTACCGTATATTAAACTTGTCGTATTGCTTATTTATATTACACATAAACCGACACTATCGGATGACACTTGTTCAATCTTTGTTTTAAATATTCCAGCTGCCCTTGCATAGTAAATTTCATCCCAAATTAATTCTTCTACCTACATGGATTTATTATCACTGACATATTGATTTTAAAATGGCTTTGGATTTAAGCTTTCGAGGCCACTTGACCAACTCTACACTGTCCCGTATACTCTTGCAAATCGACAATGGAGGGGCTTGGTAGGAAGGTTTTTGGGTATAGCACTTGTCCCTAATAGCCTTTCCTCATTTGCACCGGTTCGGCCGCTCGAATTCCTCCTTTGCGCATTACCTTGCTTCGTGGCTCTGTATCTACTTATGGTTCTGCTCTTGTATGCTTTCTTCATGACATTTCTGTCTCGGCTCCATCCTAGCTACTTTGGAGGAGTATCTTTATGCTTTTTCCATTACTAAGATCTCTGGAGGACCTTCTCTGCATGGGTTTCATGTATGCTAATGTAGTGAAAAACTCAGAGCATTGAAGGAATAATTTTTCCACTGCACTCGCACAGTTATGTCGGTCATATCCAGTTCTCGTCTCAGGTAATACTCTTACTTTTCCTTAGCACTGTAAGGCGGTTCCACTCCTCTGTTGTAAAGAATTTTTAAGCACTTGATTTTCGGAATTTTTAACCAGTTATACTTTGTTGTTTTACGTTTTCTCTCTAGGAAGGAGGATAGTCACAGTCCTGGAGGTTCTTCTTTCTATCAGGTAACTTATGGTTTAAATTTTACTCCGTTTGCTTTCCACATAGTTATAATTTGTTACTCTTTTTGTCTTCCCAGACTTATGGTTTGAAACATTGTCTCTTTGCACGTAACCCCACCTCTATTCGAAACGAAACTGTGTGTTCAATTCGGTCAAGGGGCTACAGCTAAACGTTTTCTTCTTCCTATTCAAGAACATGTACCCATCCAATGAATTTACACTTGCTCGCAAGCTTCGTCGTCATTTTTAGATTAGGGTTATAGTTAGGGTTTTCATTGTATAAAATTTTGATTCCTTGCAACACATATATGTATTCTCTGCTAGTTTATATAGACCAGAAATTCGATGGTTCCTACTTATGAACTTATAAGAGGTTTTTATTCACAGAGTTTCTTTTGTTTAATTCCATTATCGATGGTTTGACGGTGTTCTTTGGTAAATTCATTTTCGGCTCTGTATTGGGGTTTCACCTAAATGTTTATGTTCGATGTGGTAGCCGAATTATGTCTATTTTTATTTACTTTTTTTATATATGAGTTGTGCACCGAATATTGTTTCCATTGGAACTCTTAGAGTTCTTGCTTATGATTCGATACTTGAAATTTATGGTTTATGCTCTGAAATATAGATACTTAGAATTCTGGAAATAGTTTTTACCTTGTCTTTCTACTTGTATATGTATATAGAATATTTTTTCGGATACTTTATTTATCGTCAAATTGTATTTCACTATACTCTTTATATTATTAAAGGAATACATCTACAGATTTTGGTTCCTTCACTATGAACAGTTTATCATCTTGCGAAATGAGTTTCTGAATATGCTTGTTTTCTTCTTTACTTCTGTACATTTTAACTCTAGTCGCTTCATAATGTCACAGTATTATTTCATAGCCTTGGGTGACCGGACCATCTTGTAATTTGTCCATGTATAGCATTATCGAGGGAAAACGATGTGCATTGGAACCCTCGGTTACAGATGCCAACAGTTCCCCCCTACCCATTAAACATGTTATTTTACTAAATAACTCATTCTGGTATTTCTATTTTTCTTTACTTAGTTGCTGTTATTTTTCAAGTAAGGGTTGTTTTTCTGTATTTTTATATTTCCTTATTTCAACAGTTTAATGACATGGTTCCAGTTTAATGAACCTATTCTATTCTTGGTAGGTCTTCATTACCCAAGTTTACTTTATCAAACCCCTGTAATAAATTACCTATAAATATATTCTGGAAAATAAAACTAGTTTTTGTACATTATAATAACATGCCTACTTACACATCTTATAACAAAATCAGATTGAATAACTCAGAGACCATTCCACGAATATTTTGATGAATCTGTAAATACAGGTTTTAAGCCATAAAAGTAAACATAAATCTGTAAAGGTAGGTTTTAAACCATAAAAATAAATATACAATATCCTTTCTCTTTTTTCTGCATAACCATATAGATTAAGTCATTGTCCATACTGTAATGGACTAAATTTCCTGTAAAATTATATACATTAAAAGAAGTCAGTTCCTATTCAAATTTACTAATTACTCAAATACTTATCTAAGTATCACTCTGCTGATGATGTTCCTCCCAACCTTTAAGAGAGGCAATGACGTCCTGCTCTTTCCCCCGTGCTTCTCCACTGAAAGGTACAGGTTGACAGTAGATTTTCTGTTGTGACCTCAGGGCCCCCCAATTCCATTCAGTACCAGAAAATTTCAAGAACTTTGAAATATTTTCCATTTTTCTCTACCAGCTCAGGAAAACTTCCTACCCCTTCCTTAGTCTCTGAACAAAACCCCCCTTCCTCACTGGAATGAGTTTCTTATCCCTAAAGGAGTAGATAATTTTTCAAACTGTCCAACAACCTTTTCAGTTCTTGGAAAACATTTACCATTACCCTTTTTTTACTTTTTATGGAATTAATTTCCATAACTAATTTTATTAAAAAAAGAAAAATAACTTTTCCAGTAAAAACATTAATTGTCTCAGTGTTTTTCCTTAAAATAAATAATAAAAGTCATTTATCTAGTTAACAACTACTTAACAATAAATGCAGCTGTCACATATCAAATTAATGATTTATTGGAATTATTTATTTGTTTAATTTTACAAGGTATATTTGACGACATAGTTTATAGCTATATTTAAGTATTATTGTTTTATAGGGTACACTGTGTAGATAAAAAAATTGTGTATGTTGGGTAGAATTTTTATAAAAGAACAAATAGATATGGAATATTATACTTTGTGATTGGTATATTATAGAAAATGAAGTATGCATATATGTTGAGGTGATTTGTATACACATTTCTAAAAATTTAGAGCAAAATCACTTAAAAAAGAAAAACGAAATAATAAAATCATAATTGTTTCTATAAAGCTATATGGTATAAAAGTAGCTTATATATAGAAATTGTTTACAAAATATATAAATGTATATTCATGTATTTTAATATAAAAGTATTTAAGTGGGAATTAAAATTAAGCTTGTGTTTATAGGTGGGTCATCAAGGCTTTAGAGATAATCCTATAGCCATTATTATTATTCTCAAAACATAAGATAGTGGAAATTCAACCATCATTAGGTACACTAGTATCCTTAGGCACCATCTTCTCCTATAACAATAAAAGTGAGATTGAGAAACATGTCATTTTTAAGCTTTGGAGGATTATGTGGCTAGTTATAGTGAGGCTTTTGCTCCCTTTCAATATCTTAAGCAACACAATGCCTTGGCCTTCCATCAAAGCATTGGGTTCGCTTATACTAGGTAGAAAAATAAAGAGTAAATAGGAAGCTCACTACTCATAGAATAGGGAGATGACCTTTGCCAATACTCCATTAGTTGGTGTGGTTATGCCACATCCAATTCCACCTTCTACGCCTAGAGTGTAATCACATACAGAGATTCATACAAATTAAAGGTTTGAAAATACACTAGAACAACTAAATGGGTTGAGTTTGATTAAATGTAGATCCATTTATTTTTCTTCCATATTAGAACTAACACTCAATTATAATAAGCTCAAAAATTTCCTAGAAGTCAATTGTCCAACTCTATTTTTCACTAAAAATAGCATCCTTTCATGAGAAAGTAATGGACAACTTGAAAGTCTAAGGCATAGGCAATATGAACTACAAGGAAAAGACCCTCTAGCAGAGGTTATAAAGGAGGTTTTTAGTGTTATAAAATTGACCAAAATTGTCAAAAAAACATTTTCTACAACATTTGTTTATGGTTACGGAGGTTTTGGCGGAGATTTTAATAGAAATTCAACACAACTAAAAAAAATGGGCGACCGGAGGTTATTACGGATATTTTTTTCATCGGTGCGCTACTCTGGATTTAACGCACTAGTGCATACATGTAGAAGGCGCCCTGGGGTGGTCGCAGGAGAATGCATCAGGCCATTAAGGTATAAAACCGCACCGGGCGTAGTGTTGGTCATACAACGCATGGGGCCGTTCTAATTGGTCTTGGGATTTGTGTGGTGCCCATAGGTCGTATCAACATACCGATGCATAGACTTATATAAACGCATCGGTGCGTAGTAGCATAGAAAGGCACCGATATTTATAATTGGTATCAGTATTCGTGCAGTGCCCATAGATTGTACAAATGCACCAGTGCTTATAGATACATAAACGCCCCGGTGCGCAGTATCACACAGATGCACCGATATTTATAATTGATATCGGTATTTGTGTGGTGCCCATAGATCGTACAATGACACTAGTGCGTATAGACACATAAACGCACCGGTGTATAGTTACTGACACACACCAGTTTTCATTTTGTATTTTTTCAAAACATCGACCTGTGATAGTCCAATTATTGTGATTGTTTTAAATTCATTATTCATCAAAAGTCGACACATCTTATAACAATATTCATATTAATTAAATTTTTATTAATGCATTTAGATGTGATATTTGGATTAATTTTTTATATCATATCATAGTGTTGTGGTTTTTTTAAAATTCTGTTCTTTATTAAAAAAATCGACACATATATATCTTATAACAATATTCATATAATTCAATTTTATTAGTGCATTTTAAAGGCTGACACAATGGAGACACAATAACAACAATGAAATCAATAAGAATAAATTAAAACATATATATATATATATATATATATATATATATATATATATAAGACAGTCTTTATCATACAAAATGGGATAGTTATTGGTATCCCTTTGTCTTTCAATTAGGACACTATGTCCATTACATTAAACAAAATGTTTGATTTCACAGACATATTTCAAAAAATCAAATGCCTTGCTTTGATATCCAAACATAGTGATCATCATTCTTTGCTTGAAGTGATGTTACTGCTAGAGCTACTTCCATGACTTGGGTTATTTTCAGGAATGTTTTGTTCATGACGTTGATTGTTTTCTTCTTCTTCGCTTTCCATCTACAAACATAAAAATAAACTAAAATGAGTGTATATACATTGGTGAGAATAATGAAAATTGCAATATTAAATAATATACATCAATGTAAATTGAAAAGAAAAATGGCATGCCATAGCAACAATTGACTCATAAACTATACACATTCTTTCAAAACCATGTACCATGCCATCTTTCAAAATTTCATCTATTGGCGCAGTTCCATACTTTGTTTCCTACAAGTTTTATACCCCATAAAAAATCATATATTTAATATAAAAGATGTGTTTTTTCTATAAATTATAGACAGTGCTAAGTAAAACAAGATCGATAGATGCTTACAAATTCCACAATTAATTTCTGATATGCCAACATATACTAACAACCCATATTTAACCCAATTTCAATCAATTCGTTTGATGGTTCTTCTTTGTATGTTAGCACCTGTTTGAAGACAATCAATGATGATTTTTGTAAAACAACTTAAAAAATACAAAAATGAAATCTAGTTAAGTTGTTATAAGGAAGTAACAATTACTCACAAATTTAGATATCAACACTTTTCTTCCTTGTCGTCCTGTTTTATGTGCTGAATGGGTTCCATTTTCTTTTCTTTTCTGCAAGAAAATTCTTGAAAATTAATATTTAATACTAAATTGTTTATTTATTGTACCTAATGATCGAAAAATTCGATGATTACTTATTACATTTTAAGCATGTTTTTGTTGAGATGGCTCCTCTTGCAATGCAATTTTGTCCATTTCTTTGACCATCTCCTTATACACCTTTTTGGACATTCCTACTGGCATATTTCTGATATCAACTTGTTCATCTTTTGAGATTTTCATAATCTTCTTGAAAATGTAACATGACAATAAAATATTTAATTTTAATATTGATATATGAAAATTAAATATAACAAAAGTGATATTTATAAATAATTCTAGACAAACATTTAAATGAATATCACTTTTTCATTCCTTCCTTTTTGTTGTTGTATGTTTTTTCTATTAAAAGTCTGACATGTCTCATTGACCACTTCTCTGGAAACTCTTCCTCTAGTTTAGATAAAATTTGGTTCTTGTAATCATTTGATTGATTTTTGTATTGTAAGTGGATAGAAAGTCTATACATTCATTCCACTAGATCCCTCAAACTTTTGTAAAAAAAATTTCCCCCTTTCGTTAACTTCCAACACCACTCCAGATGAGCTAAGGAGCAATTCATTTTCATTTGCATGTTCTATTTTTTTCCTTTTCTTAGAACAACATTCATTTTTTGAGTTGTTGGTCTTTGTAGAACATTAAACATATGTGAATTAATAGACTGTTTGACACATATTATCTAATAATTTTAAGTATATTATTAATGATAATTAAAAAAAGAAACTCATATTGGATCGATAGTATTTTTTCATTCACCTGATTCATCCTTTTGCAATTTTTCCATTAAGCTTTTATGCTCTCCTGGTCCTAGATCATAAATAATCTTATCAAGCTTCATCATTTTGTGGCTCTGCATGATACAAAGTAAACAATACATATTAATTAAACTTACATATAGTTCAAAAATAATATTTTTTATAAAGAATTTACAAAGAACTTGCCTTTTTTTCTTTTCTTGATATGTTATCAATATTTTTGTTACTTGAACTCTTCTCAGTCATTTCTTTATCAATCTGAAACCTGTACCATATTATTCATTAATATATTTATAAATAAATTCTCAACTTTTCAGGTAAAAAATAAATCTCAAGACACCGATGCGCCTTTCATGAGGTATGCATCGCCAACGGTGTGTGGGGGTATTAAAAACGCACCGCAACACAGTATAATAGATCGTACGGTGTGTGGGGTATTATAAATGCACCACAAAATAGTATAATAGACCGTACAGTGCGTGGGTTATTATAAACGCACTGCACAAATAGTGTAATAGACTGTACAATGCTATCCTCGTAAAATGGAGCATCGGTGCCCTATTTCAAATATGGCGCACTGATTTAAAAAAATTGTTTTCAAATTTTTTATTACACAGTACTTGCGCCATGTAATGTATAATACAACGCACCGATGCGCTAAGGTACGCAGGGTGCATCGATAAAGAAAAATCCATTTTTTCCAAAAATTCACCCAATGGCTGAATAGATTGGGATCCGACTATGCAAGTCATCCCGTGGGTTAGATGTCAATCTAAAATGAAAAACCCTAATTCTGAAATCACAGAAACAGGGAGAAGAAAGGGCAAAAAAAAAAT
Organism: Pinus albicaulis; assembly: GCA_034641835.2. Classification (NCBI taxonomy): domain Eukaryota; kingdom Viridiplantae; phylum Streptophyta; class Pinopsida; order Pinales; family Pinaceae; genus Pinus; species Pinus albicaulis. The sequence goes on along the minus strand of CM076580.1, from coordinate 1,076,336,226 downwards.
GAAAGGTTTAGGGTAAAAATGGATAAAACTGTAGAAAAAGTAAAAAAACTGCAGAAAAAGTAAAAAAATAATCAAATTTAATCACGAGATGGTTTGAAATTCTATGATGTAGGGTTTGAATCACCAGAGGTTTGGTTTCTGATTGTCTGAATACTTCTGTTCGAACGTATTTTGCTGCTCCACAATGCCCTCGTGCTCTCTTACTCCAAGTATGTCTCCTGCAAATATCTGGCTGAAAATTTTAGCAAAAATAGTGAAATAATGAAAATTGTTTAGTATTTAAAGAATTATTTTATAAAATTAGATTTTCGAAAATATTTTTCCGCCCATTTTTCAAATTGCCGTTTTTTTTTCACTTAAATAAAATAGAGTTGCGTTTTTTTTATTTGTGTTTATTCGTGACCGGTGCGGAAGAGTTGTGAAACACTGGTGCGTTTGAGTAATAAGACGCACCGGTGCGTGTTATGATGATAAGAACACCGGATTGTATAAAGTTCTTTTTTTTGTATGTAAGATCATAATAAAATAATGATATTTCTAAAGTACATGAATTTATTTGCATTATTTTCTAAACTTTATTATGTTACAAAAATTCATATTATTCTAGATTTGTTATTTTACAATTATTTGCAAATTTACAAATTTAAATATTTTAATAAAAACATTTCACATTAATACAATTAAAATTTTACAAATATTTTACATACAATTACAATTTTACATTAATTTCACATACAATTACGATTAGAATTAGAATTAGAATTTTAATTTTACATACAATTACATTTACAATTTTACATAGAATTACATTTATAATTACAATTACAATTTTACAAATATTTTACATACAATTAGAATTACAAATACAATTACAATTTTAGAATTTTACATACAATAACAATTACAATTACAATCATTTCACAATAAATTAAATATTACAATTATGATTAAAATTTTACATACAATTACAAATACAAATACAATTTTACATACAATTAAAATTTAAATTTCAATTACAATCACAACATAACATTTAATAAATATCATGGTCATTTGATATTAAATTAATTAATAAACATCATCATGATCATGATAAACATTGTACAAACATCATATTCGACTAAAAAACACATTCAAACATCAAATTAACATTATATATTAACATCATTAGAACACAAACATCAAATATACATCTCATTTCAAATAACTCATGCTATCACATATACACATCTATCTGCAAGCTAAACATTAAATGAACATATCTAACATGACCTAGCAATACGCACATCATGATGATCACCAACATGTAAATTAAGTACAACTACAACATGAACATAAAATACATGGACCATATATATATATATATATATATATATATATATATATATATATATATAGATATAAAATGTCAAAAATATACAATTGTAATATAAATGTCATGTGTCATCACGGTAGTAGTACAATCCTTATAGTAGTAAGTGGAGGCCTACTTAGTAAGTAATTAAAATTTCCGGCAGGTGATGGTCGAAACACAACAAACAGTCATGACTATAATCTTGATGGATGGATCAGCTGGTGGTAGTACAACATCAATATAAGAAATAGTAGTGGAGGCCTACTTAGTCAATAGTGCAGCCTAGACTGTCGATGGTCCAACCTGCTCATGATCATGACTAGTATTGATGGATGCTGCAGGCTACTGACTGGACGTGGCCGATGGTCTAGCCTCATCTCCATGAGGACTGCTAGATGCTGCTAGTGGAGCCTCATGTTCATCAGGCACGACGTGAGGTGAACGATCATGAGATGACGAGTCGCTACTCGCAGACTGTCCATCACGTGTTGTGGCTTGACTACGCCTATAACGTTCAACAATCCTCCTCAGTCGTATAGCAGTTGTCGTAGCTCCTACGACATGTCGCATCAGGCTGTACATGTCACGCGACATGCCTCTCCACATCCATAATAGCCTATCATTGGCCTGTATTTCTCTGTAATGAGCGGGCCTGATGCCCGCCTCAACAATCAATGCACTGAGTTGGTTTCCCAACTCCATCCTATATCTAGTATCAGGTCGACTGTGCCTAGAAAAAGGTGGTACCGGTGCACCAGCAAGAGCATGTATCTCTACATCGGCCTCATCCTAATCATGATTCTTATCATTGGCCATGTCTTGATCATCATCAGGATCCACACCTAGATCATGTGGTGGTTTCGGCATCTCCTTGCCATAAAAAGAGCCAATTTTTGCAAAATATATACAAGTACACAACAATAATTAGATAATTTCATTACACAATTTAATAAAAACAAGTTAAAGAACATGTTAGAATAAATATAATATAACAGTAATATTACCTCTATCATCTGGTGGCTCATCATTTGTGAATAGGATGTTGGCACACCCTCGCCAATCTAATCCAGCATAAGGACATGGGACCATAATGAAGGGTTTCAGCTCGTTAACACTGGCTAGGAAGTCCAGTGCATCATGCGATATCCTAGCTAGAAACATAGTCTCTCCCCTCTTGGGCATCATCTTCCCCCACATGTGCATCCGGGCCTCCAACATTGGCCTACAAGGTTTCCGAACAAAAGTAGACCTCATCTCTGGAAACCTCTCAAAAAATAAGCAAAAAAGCTCTGAAGAAAAAGGGAATTTGACCCTCCCTTGTGCATGAGAACAACATATATCTAAAGCCGTACAAAAATACCAAAAAAAAATGGCAGACCACCTGACAAGTTGTGGCTCCTATACTAAGGAATCAACATAACATAAAAGCGAGAAACTAATGCATTGCCCGTCACTGGTGCTGTGTGATATGGTCGAAATGACAAATGAGAGGCACTGCACGTCCTGTCTACCAAATGCACCTATACGTAACTGACCTCCAGGTACCTGAAACTCTGCAGGAGATAGTACATATACTCCAATGTATCTCTGGGAGTAAACTAACTGACTCCCTGCTACACAACCAGCTAGAACCTCTGGGAATGAGGGAAAATCCAGCCCTCCTTGATAGCCCTGTAATAAAATAAATATCTTCTTCAGTGGGTGTGTACCACTGGTTAGGACCAACCTGGAAAGCCTGTTGGTGGGCATTACACCTGCGGATAAGATGTCTCAAAAACACACTATGGGCCTTTAGGGAAGTAGCCTCCTCATAGGACTTGAGGAGGCATACCTACCTTAGGATCCCCTGGGTATCTACTGTAATAGGGCGAGAGGATGCATCTCTCTCCCTCTCTCATGCCTCCCACTGGCGAATCATATCATACTGCTCTGCTTGTTGTTGTTGTTATTCCTCCTCTTCTCTCTGAATCATTGACATATTAAATAATTAATTTTTGTTAAATCAGACATGTATTTAGGAATATACATATATATTAAAAAAAAAAAAAAAAAACCTGACTAGTCGGTGTGCCACAAAAAAAACCATGCACCGGTTCTGGTGCGGCTTGTGTTTGTAGCGCACTGGTGGCGGTGCCCCAAATGAAATAAAACGCACTATCCACGGTGCACCTGAAATTTTTTCAAGCACTGCTGACTATATATGATGTCAGAAGAGTAGTGCGCTGACTAAAATATATGCCTTGGTGCGTATAGTCATGTCAGCGCATCCACTTCCTCATAATTACATAGTCAACAGTGCGGTATTTTACTCGGCTGCACCGTTGACCCTTTCAGAATGCTGAATGCAGTGCACTGACAGACATTAGGGGAGATAATTTCGTCAACGCACCACACTGCTATTCCAATGGTCAACAGTGCGACTGGCTAAATGAGCGCACCGCATTCTTTTTTAAATTTAAAATAATGTGTGGCGTCTTTCGGTACCGCCCCAAAAATGGTGCGGATATCGCTAGCACCGGTGGCGGTGCGGCCTGTAAATTTTATAGGCAGCACTGCTTACAAGTGCAAGCCGAACGGCTCATGCACACCGCGCGAATTATTTTTTTTTCTTTTTTAATGGTTATTTTTAAGGTTATTTCAAATTCTAATCCGCTAAAAAGCTTAATTATGGAAAAAATACAAAAATACTTGTACATTTCGCAGTCGAGGAGGCATATTGGTTGTAGAATTTGCAAAAGAAAATTTGCCCACCATTTTGCAAAATGCAAGCTAGAGATTGGTGGCCAATGCACAACAACAGTGCGTGCAATGGGTGCAATGGGAGCACCGATGTCAGGGCAGCTCAAAGAAGGAGAAATGGCACCGGTGCTTCAGAGCTTTGGAGCACTAAGGAAAGTGAAAAATGCGATTTTTTGGTCGTATTTTTATTTTTATTTAACCCTGTTTCGGTGCATGGGGTTTTATAGGTGCACCAAGGCGGTTTCCTACAACTGCACCGAGCGGTGTCAGATTTGGCGTGTTACTTATGATGCACCAAGGCGGTCCCTTAACACTGCATCGGGCTGTTTCTATTTTGGCACAATGTTTTATGATGCACCGGGGTAGAATAGTCGTAAAGCACCGGAGCAGAATAGTCGTAAAGCACCGATTTTTTGGCCATAATTTTTTTTTTATTTAACCCTATTCCAGTCTGTGCGTTTTATAGGTGCACCGATGCTCTTCGATAAGAACACACTGGTACATTTCTGTTTTGGCACGGTGTTTTATGATGCCCCGGTGCGGTTTTGTGACACCGCACTAGGCGGTTTCTGTTTTGGTGCGATGTTTTATGATGCACCGGCGCGGAAGAGTTGTGAAGCACCGGTACGTTACAATAATAGGACACCCCAGGCGGGTGTGTACGTCGAGCACGATGACTGGTGTGCCAATGTTTTGTGTGCACTGGTGCTTTCTATGGTAGAGCGCACCAGTAATTGGGAGCTCAGGAGCACTGAAAAAATGAAAAATCCAGTTTTTTTGCCGTAATTTGTTTTTATTTAACCCTTTTCCAGTGTGCATGGTTTATAGGAACATCGGTTCTGTTTCTTAGGAATTTTTCAGTCGATTTCTATTTTGGCGCACTGTCTTATGATGCACTGGTGCAGTTTCGTAATACCGCACCGGGCGGTTTTGGTTTTGGCGCGGTGTTTTATAATGCACCGACACTGAAGAGTTGTGAAGCACCGGTGCTCTACAATAATACGACGCATCGGGCGGGTGTGTATGGAGTGCATGGTCTCCAGTGTGCCAATTTTTTGTACGCACCATGGCTTTCATGTTTCAGGAGCATCGGTGCGATGTTGAATGATAAGCGCACCGAGTGAAAACATCCGCAAAACCCTCTGCCCACCAACCTCCTCTAGTAACCTCCGCTAGAAACGGATGTATGGGATATTGTTATGTGGGGTTCCTCAAAAAAATCTACTAGAGGGTATTTTCCTTGTAGTGATGTCACCTAAAAGGGTAGGTGTCTGTGAGATTGTGACACGTAACTAATCACAAAATTTGTAGACTCAATTATAGACAAACTCAACATAGTTACAAAAATACCCCTGGGGTGTAGTCCAGCTAGGGTGCGTGGGGTTTTTTCCCTCATAGGTTCAAACCTCACGGGGAGGGGTGGAATATGGAAGTGACTTTGGTGAATTAAACTTCCCAAGGGGCCTCCAAGCGTGACCAAGCATCATGTAGAAAATCCACATAGATTCAATTGATCTTGTAACATGCCAAAAAAAATACTGAATCTATTCTAAAAATTGCGGAAACCAATTAAGATCGCACAATCACATGAACAAGAAATAGAAAGAATTTCAATCGCACAACACAAAGATGTATTCGGGGAAAGCCTCCTCTAAAAACCCCACTATCTGTATATTGCATTAAGTCAAGAATATGAAACAATACAATTCTTCTCTGAAGCGTGAGAGCTCTCTACACTATCTCTTACTGTCTCACTCTGATCCCAACAAGAATGGTCTGATACTTAACTAATTTTCTTCCTTTGGGTTGCTCAGTCCTGCTTACACATTCTTGGAGGATTTGAGCCCCTATTAATTAGCAAATTCCTAATAATTGATTTCGCAATTCATTTTAGGTGTCCTACTGACCTCATGCATGACCTGTACAATTTTCTAAATATACGACTAATAGTTCTCTTATCTTTAACTCTAAACTCAACTGGGCCTTCCTTAGAACTAACACGCAACAACTATTTATAGCAAATATTCAGTTATTTGATTGATCACTGCATTTGAATTAAATCATATTTAATTCACTGGACCTCTCACTAGATCATCCATCAGTTAGAATTAGTTAACTCAAATAATCAAGTTAAACAATTAAACTACAATTTGACCCCCTACAACTTAGAGTGAACTCTACAGGTCTCTAGTTTGACCCTCAACTCGAATTGACTAAAGTAACTAAGTCTTCCTGACTCAGTTAACTCGTACAAGCTATCATGTGATGTGGAATTACAATTTCCTTCTAATTTAATTAAGGGAAAATTAAATTAGATTCCCTTCTTATTGCCAATTTCAACAGTCCCTTTCAACAAGAAAGGGATTGTCTACTACCGTAATCCTTCTTCTGTGGAACTCAAATTTTCCTCTTAACAGTTCCTTCGTCAAGATGTCAGCATCCTGATCCTCCGTGGGAATGTACTCTAATGACATTATGTGCCTTTGCACACAATATCTGAGAGGGTGATACCAAATATCAATATGCTTGGACCTGTCATGAAAAATTGGATTAACCGAGAGTTTGATGTAACTCTGGTTATCATAATAAATCATTGCCGGATCCATCTATCGACCAAAGAAACCAACAAGTATCTTCTTCATCTAGATGGCCTTACATGCTGCCTCACTGACCACCATGTACTATGCCTCTGTTGAACTAAGTGCAACTGATCTCTGTTTCTTGCTGTACTAGGAAATCATTGTTGATCCTATGCTCAAGATGCCCTCTGATGTGGTCTTCCTATCAGATGGAATCCCTTCACAATCTACATATCTGAAGCCTTGAAGCTTCACTCCCTCTATCCATCTGTACCATAGACCAAACTTTGTAGTGCCTCTGAGATATCTCAACACATGCTTGCCTTCCTTCCAAAAGAGCTTGGTAGGCTTAACCATAGCTTGACTAAATTGGTTAACCGCATAGCATATGTATAGTCGTGTGTTCAAAAAATATATGAGTGAACCCACGAACTGTCTGTAGATGGTAGCATCCACTACTTCGCCTGAAGTAGCATCCTCCTTCCTCCAGTTTCCTGCTAGAGGAGTCTCCATGAGTTTGTTTCCCACCATGTGGAACTTTCTCAGAATCTCGTTGGCATAGGTGCCTTGAGATACAAATAGCTCCTCATCTCTTTGCCAAATTTTCAATCCCATGAAATAGTGCAAGAGCCCCATGTCCTTCATCTCAAATTCTCTTGAAAGATCCTCTTTGCAAGACTTGATGACTTTCTCATCACTTGTTAATATCAAACCATCGACATAAAGTAGAATGATCAAAATTTTACCTTCTACCACAATATGGTAAAGGTTCACAACTAATTCACTCTTGGTGAAGCTGAACCTGGTGAATTAGTTGTCGATCTTAGTGTACCAAACATGAGGCGCTTGTTTCATCCCATACAGTGCTCTACATAAAGTATAATGATAAAAATTTTACCTTCTACCACAATATGGTAAAAGTTCAAAACTAATTCACTATTGGTGAAGCTGAACCCAATGAATTAGTTGTCAATCCTGGTGTACCAAACATGAGGTGCTTGTTTCAGCCCATACAGTGCTCTCTTGAGTCTGCACACATGCGAATCTTTGTCGAAGGTCTCGAAACCTTCTGATTGCTCAATGTACACCTCTTCCTCAATCACCCCATTGAGGAAGGTTGTCTTTACATCCATTTGATGTATATTCCATCCCATCTGTGTTGAAAGTGCAAGGATGGATCTATTGATGAGTACCTTGTGACTGGTGCAAAGGTATCATCATAATGAATCCCCTCCACTTGAGAGAACCCTCTGGCCACAATATGGCCTTGTGTTTCTCCACACTCCCATATGTTTCCTCCTTCACCTTGTAGATCCACCCGTATCCTACAATTGAATTCCCCTCTGGTATTGGGACAACTTACCATGCACTGTTTATGATAATGGAGTCATACACCTCAACCATGGCATCAACCCAAATTGGTTTCTGCACTGCTTCCTCAAAAGAGGATGGCTCTATCTTTACACCTTCGCTCATAAGATCCATTTAGCTAGTGTACTGCTTTGGGGACCCTCTCTTCCTACGTTGTGATGTGGGTGTTTCCACATTCTCTCTAGCATCAAGCACCAACCTGTCAGCCTCTCTGGTGTGGTTTCTTCTGTCTTGGGATGTCTTTGCATGAGTTGATGCTTCCACTCTCTGCAACTCTACTTGTGGTTTCTCGACATCTCAAGGTTCTTCTTTTGGAGCCAAGAGCTCTTCAACTGCGTGCAACTGAAGCTCCCTCTCAAGGGAAATTTGTATGGACTTCTCTTCATAAAATTTCACATCTCTTCTGACCACTTTCATCCTATGTGTTTGAAAGTACAACCAATAGTTTTGAGGTGTATCGGTGTACCCCACAAATATTCCCAACTCATTTGTTGGCTCTAGTTTCTTCTTGACATCTTTGGTTACATGGTAATAAACCGATGAACCAAAAATTTTAAAATGCAACATATATGGTCTCTTACTTGAAAAAACATCATCTAGTGTACTTATCCCAAGTATTCGATCAAGACTTCTATTCTGAAAAAATACTTCTATGTTGCATGCTTCCGCCCATAGATGCAATAGTAGGCCTTAATCATGCAACATCGCTCATGCTGCACCCACAATAGTTCTATTCTTCCTTTCTGCAACTCCATAATACTGTGGGTTATGAAATGTTATCAATTGGCTTTGAATTACTTCTGAAGCACATAAGTTCTTGAATTTGTTCAAGACATATCCTACACCATTTTCGCTCCTAAGAGCCTTCACCTTCTTCCTTGTATCTTTCTCGACAAGTGCCTTGAACTCAAAAAACTTTTAAAACGTTAGATATTTCTTCTGCATGAATAAAATTTAACACTTGCATGAAAAATCATTTACAAAAATCACATAATACACGTGTTTTGTTGTGGAAGCTATCACAAACGATCCACACATCATCTGAGTGAAATCTTTCAAGGGTCACCTTTTCTCGACTTTCGTTATAGCGAAATATGGCTTTGGTATACTTCCCCAAAGTACACCCTTTGCATGCATCTCGATACTCAAGTGCACCCTTTGGTAGCCCTATATAAATCTGTTGCATGATCTTAAAAGTGTCATGGTGTAGATGGCCCAACCTCCTATACCATAACTCACTGATGTCTCGGCTCTCCACATTCTCTTCTTTCGTGCTCAAGGCAACACAATCTTCTACATCTAATTTGTAGAGGTTCTTTACTCGAACCCTAATATTCTTCACCTGTCTTGTGGCTTTGTGATGAAGGAATGCCTTTCCTTTGTAAAATATCACATCATAGCCATTGTCTTCCAACATAGGAACATAAACCAAATTTTTCTTTAAACCATGAACATACATGACATCTTTTAATGTGAGAGTATTACCAGACTCCCTCTGAAATGTAACTGTACCTATTCCGATATCGATATACCTCCTATCATATCCCATCTCTATGTGCACCTGGAGATCCTTCTCCTCCAATTTACTAAAGAATTCTTTGTTGCCGGTCATATGGAATGAAGCTCCACTATCTAAGTACCACACAGAACCCATCACTGATGACACCATGCATGTGATGAGGGTGCAATCCAACTATAACTGTGAAGAAAGTGCTTCACCTGCTGCTCCCTCTGAGGGCTTCTTGTCAGTCTTCTTGTGCAAGACACTTTGGAGCATAATTTCCAAGTTCATGATAGTGAATTTTTTTTACCTTTAACAAGTCTCACTTCTTTCCTGCCTTATGGGACGCCTTGCCTTTCTCTTTCTTCACCTTTCCATCCAAGGCACGGTTCTCCTTATCATTAGTCTTTGATGATGATCCATCTTTAGTATTCCGACGAATCTCTTCTTTTACCAAGTCAGACCACAATCGCTCCCACTCTGGTAGCTTCTCCCTCCCATTCACTCAGTCCTGGTAGCTATGCCAGCTCTTGGGAAGGCCTGAAGGTTTTAGGCTCACCAAATCGTCCCGGGAAACTGTCACACCAACACTTCCAAGCTCATCTTGACATTGAGTGAATTTATTCAAGTATTTTGGTATCGTGTCACCCTTCTCCATCTTGATCTTTCTGAGCTTGTCCTTTGGCACCATCTTCCCGTCATCGCTGATATTCTGAAACAAATCTGTTAAGACCTTCCACATAGCATATGGAGTTTCCATTCCATGGAGGTTTGAGACAATATGATCTCGAACTCCTTCTAATAGTATCATTCTTGCCTTTGCTACATTCTTCTTTCATGCATCAATAAGTTGAGCATCCTCTGATGCGGGAGGGGGAATATCACTGTCTATGAATTCCTTCAGTCTGTTGTCCTCCAACACTACCTCTATCTTGTCCTTCCAAGCTATGTAATTCAAATTACCCTTAAGCGCATATTCAAGTCTCAATCCAGAGAATGACATCTCGATCTACTCCTGGTTATGAAGAATAAATCTGCAAATTCAATTAACTTGTTCAAAACAAACTCTAGTTCTTCTCTTCTATAGTGATTTCTGTTATGATACCAAGTAGAAAATCCACATAGATTCAATTGATCTTGTAATATGCTAGAACAAAATATCGAATATATTCTACAAATTGCGGAAATCAATTACGATTGCACAATCACATGAACAATAAAGAAAAAGAATTTCAATCACACAACACAAATATGTATCTGGGGAAACCCTTAGCTAAAAACCCCACTATCTGTATATTGCATTAAGTCAAGAATATGAAACAATACAATGCTTCTCTCAGGCTTGAGAGCTCTCTACACTATCTCTTAATGTCTCACTCTGATCCCAGCAAGAATGGCCCGATACTTAACCAATTTCCTACCTTTGGGTTGCTCAGCCATGTTTATGCATTATTGGAGGAATTGAGCCCATATTAATTAGGAAAATCCCAAGAATTGATTGAGGAATTCATCGAAGGCATCATGCTGACCTCATGCATGAACTGTAAAGTTTTCTAATTATACAACTGATAGTTCTCTTCTCTCTAACTCCAATTTCAACTGGGCCTTTCTTAGAACTGACATGCAACAACTATTTATAGCAAATATTCAATTATCTAGTTGATCACTGCATGTGAATTAAATCAGATTTAATTCATTGGACCTCTCACTAGCTCATCCATTAGTTAGAACTAGTTAAACTGATTTTAACTCAAATAAACAAGTTAAACAATTACAACTCTAAATAAACTGCAATTGGGCCCCCTAAAACTTAGAGTGAACTCTACATGTCTCCAATTTGACCCTCAACTCGAATTGACTGAGCTAACTAAGTCTTCCTGATTTAGTTAACTCGTACAAGCTATCATGTGATGTGGAATTACAACTGCCTTCTAATTTAATTAAGGGGAAACTAAATTATAAGCTCTTCTTGTTGCCAATTTCAACACGCCATACAATCTTAGGATAAGCAACCCATTGTGAGCGGATTTATCTTATTGCATCCAATAAAAACCAACCCCATCCTAAAGACAACATAGTTACAAAAAACATAACTACAAAAAGGAAAAAAAAATTAAATTTTTATTACGAAAAATATATTTTGATTAAGTTTGTTCATAATTCAAGCTCCATGAATGAGGACCAAAAGAACTTTGACTTTCTTAGATGAACCAAAAATTCCCATACTATTTAAATTTGAAAAACTAAATCTTTTAGTGACAAAATGAAATAATATTTAATCAAGAGCCATTTACAACCATTGCCAAAAGCTATATTTTTAAACGAATCGTCCTTTATCTCTTTATTGTGTTGGTGATGTGAAAAATGTATGTGCAGTTTCTTTCTATAATAATTATTTAATAAAAATATGTGCTATTAAACAAATAAAGAAATGAATGTAGAAGAGACTTTTAATGAATTTTATTTAATAGAAAAAGAATTATCCACACATTCATTGAGATGAGATGACATGTATACATATACATGCCAACATAAAAGAAAAACAGAATGCAAAAACAGTGAACATCAAATCAGAATTAATAAACAGGGCAACCATCCACTTGGACACCCTTAGCAGTGGGGCAGGTGGCTAAAGGACAATTCTCCCCACTTGTTCCCCACCAATTTATAGATATGTTTTCCATATTCAATGTGAAGTATAGCAGTATAGCCATAAAGGCCAAACCAGCATCCAGGCCTGCAGAGAGCACATAATTGTAACGTTGCCACCAAGCCTTGCGATATTTAAGGACAAAATAGTTGAAAATGGTGCCAACCGTGATCCAGGATGCGTAGTTGAGTGTACTGGCTGGAGGCATATATGCTGTAGATCCCAACAAAACTGGCATGTTGATCAAAGGAATCCACTTGACCGTTGGAAAGGCTTTGTGGACCAACCACACTATAACTGGAGCAGCTGCCCCACCTAAGAAGAACCAATTTAACTGGGAATACACTCCAAGCTTGCCAAATATCCTCTCCGGACCAACCAAACCCCATATGACTGATGCATCGTAGAACACATGATCGTTGGGACATGTCCATGGGCTACTTGCAGGCAAAAGAGCTGTTTGGCATATATTTTTCACTGACCCCAACATCCACCATGCAACTCCCAGGTTGACTGTTCCAGCCACTAATGTGCTTATAAACTGCATTGCATCCACAAGAGATCAGTAAACAGAACAGAACAAATGTGGGCAACCATTAACTTGATCTAAAGAACGTTCTGCAATTGGAAAATTCATTCTGATTTTCTCAAAAATGGAATACCTTGGTCTAAAGAATTCTAATGTGTATCTATAATATAGTGTGTTTATCTATGATGTGTATGGAAAGTTTCATAATGGCAAAGAGAATTTTGAAGCTAAACAAAAGCAATGCTTTTATCAATTCACCAAGATGTTGAACAACAGGTTTAAACAAGACTAACACTAGTTCTTTTGGCACAAAGAATAAACTCCCCAAAAAATGCCAAAGCCTAACACCAGTTCCTTTGACACAGACAGAATAAACACCTCAAATTTTTTTTTTCAATCATCTGATAAATAAAAATCTAGTTTTCTGGAGCAGTTAATGGTCCAGAATGACAGGAAAAATAACGTTTAATTTGGTAGAACAGTGGCTATTACTTATTTTATAATTATTTGTGCTTCAATATGAAATTCCCATCTGGACCTTTATGGAGTGTTAAAATGGTATTAGAATTGCAGAGCAGAAAAAAGAAGAGCTGGGTGAGTGCCATAAGCACGAGGATATATCTATATATTAAACTTTGAAGGAGAGTGAGTATTTTGAACATAGCATACCTGTACAAGGAACATAGAGCGTGGTGGGATTTTCATGTAATGGCCGAGCTTGAAGTCTGACAGGAAAGCAACTGCCTGGGCCGTACTCGCGTAACTATAGACCTTGAAGCAAACATTGGCAATAGGCTTCCCAGGAAGGATATATCCCATTAAATATTCGGACACAACGTTCATGCCTGGTGTCTGTGCCAAAACAAAATAAGAGGATAAAATATAACTAGAACCCAAAAAAAAGAAAAAGAATTCCTTCTGCAAAAGAATCAATAAAATCTCATCTCTAGCAAACAGAAAATCAGAGGACTAAAATCTCATCTCTAGCAAACTGAAAATCAATGGACTTACCTGATTAGTAGTAGCAGTGATGATACTTATGGGAAGAGTGAAAGATGAAGAGATAGCACAGGCAAAAAGTAAGCCCCACCATCGTAGCTGTACCACTTCCTTGTAACCCTCGCAGAGTGCAATGGCAACAGCTATAGTCCCACACAAGAGAGTGTAGAACCACCATTGTGGGATATCAGCGTATTTGCGCATCAATTTAGTATGGATATCAGGTTGATTGTTTTTGGATGCTGCTACAGCACGCTCCCATATTTCCCTGCACCATAACAATGCATGTCAGACCATAATTGATTGGTATCTTGGGCATCTTTAACTGGATTGAGTATTTCTGGAATATTTTAGAGTATTCCAGAAATTTGCAATAGACATTCTTGACAGAAGACAGTAAAGGAAGTCAAATCAATACAAGAATCAGAACAACTTACTTCCCGTAGAACAGAGCGACATGGGTAACTGTAGAAGCAATGGTAGCAAAACTAAAAGCATAAGCAAGAGAAAAAAACAAACTCATATGTATTTGACCATTCTCATTGTAAGCAGCAGGATCCAGCTCAAATTTATCGTTGACAATCGCTGAAATATTATAATTTTGACCTTGGGCAGTGAACAAATCCGAGCTGTAAATGGGAAAAGCCTTTGCATTGTACATGTTAGTGCCCCAATAAGCAAGGGGAACTGCAAAGTATACCATGAGGACATAACCAACCATGACATTCATAATGGCAAAGAATGGAGAAATAAGAGGACTGAACAAGAAGGCTGCGATGGCGCTCCAATCGAAACCAAAGGCACCTAGTCCGAGGCCACTCATGCCAGAACCAATCTGCTGTGCTGTGACAGAGTGAGGCCAAATCCAACACACCCACGATACGCTGGAAAGGGTTGAGAATATAAAACCGGGGAATACATAATAACAGAAGCTGCATATCATGGCAATGAAGAAGAAAGTATCACGAGACATCCCCTTTCGTTGGTGTTTCTCATGCAATACCCTGCATGCCAAACACAGAAACTTCTTCATTACCAATACTCAGTTTAATTAAATGAAAAGTACCTTAATAGAGGTGGATTGGCTAATTTTTATTTGTAAATTTTATCATAATTATTTTTCTGAATTTCATAAAAAAAAATTATTGAGTCTAGATGCTTATTCCACTGTAAGTGTTTAGTATGAGTGTGGCTCATTCTATTGTTTCAGTATAAGGGTATGAGTCTAAAGTCCAGTAGTATAAGGGTATGAGTCTAAAGTCCAATATGAAAGTATAAGGGTGACTCATTCTATTGCCCAATATGAAAGTATATATAAAATATGAGAGTGGCTCATTCTACTGCCTAATTTGAAAATATGAAGTAACTCATTCTATATGAAACTATGAGTCTATTACCCAATATAAAAATATGAAAATGAGTCATTCTACTACCTAGTAAAAAATATGTTACAATAATACTTAAAAATATATCTATACTAATTAAAATTTACCACTATAAAACACTCTTAAAAAAAATGTTGAAATACTACCTGAACAGGGTCACCTGGACAAGTGTGCTCGGCCACCACATGTGTGCAGGTTCTACAACATACTTATGAAGCAGTCCAGCCCATCCATATCCTAACACCTGATTCATCACAGCACAGTATAAAAAAACTGATAAATTTACATAAGATAGAAATGAAATTACATGCACTTAATAAAACATTAAAATTTAAATGGTTTATATATTTGGTTGGATTTATTCTGGGTTTATAAAGTTAAACATCAAACTGGTATGAGGTTGGGGTTTGATAGATAAAAAAAAAATATTTGTATTTTTTGCTTTACTAAGTGTATATATTTTATTTATTCTATTCTTTTGAATTTAAATTTTTATAATTAATTTAAAAAAAAACCATGTTCTTCGCCACTAAATCCACTAATCATCTGGATCACTCGATTAGTAACTTGTTATGTACACATAATCCCAAAAATATCATATAAATCATGGATGAATTACACATAATCTAAAAATATAATATATTTCACTGGAAACACTGCCTAATACCTGAGTTGTTACTACGATGAGCCAAGCTGGTAAAAAGGAGATATTCCTGTGGTAGAAGGCCTTAATGATGTTGAAAATGCCCACTGCGTAGGCCGATCCATTACCGAAGGCAGCCCCTGCAGTGGCAAAGATTGTGATGAGGACATGCTCTTTCATATTGAAGGGCCCTGGATTCAGAGACACCTCCTTCCCCAACAGAGGCACTCTGAATCTCCGCGTTGGCAGAGCCGAGGCCATGAAACGCCCAAGGGGAAGGGCTGCCACCTGCACTGAAATCTGTGTGATGACAAGTGGTGCCTTCCTGTAACTGAAGAACTGGTTCAAAAATGAGAGCAGCACGCATGAAAGGAGCCCCAGAACCCACATTCGAAATGTCCATACAGGAATAGTTGGATCGTCTTCTGTACTCACAGTCATTGCTACCTGCTCCACTGGTGAATTCTCATTCTCCTCCTCTTTACTCACTTCCAATGGCACCATCCCCACTGGTGAATCCTCTTTCTCCTCCTCTCTACTCACTTCCAATGATCTCTCCATTGTCACACTAATTAACTACACCACAGCAACAAATAGATATTTAGATCTGATTAGCATGGCCTAAGTTATAAGGTCAACGATCTCTCCATTGTCATTCTAATTCACTACACCACAGCAACAAATAGCTATTTAGACCTGATTAGCATGGCCTAAGTTATAAGGATAGGCTGAGATCTTTGTCTGTTCCTGAGCTGATCTATCTATCTCTTAAATAGAAATATAGTGTTTAATTTTAATGTCAGTGGGATTTTGGTTAAATGGTGATGAGATCAATTGTTATAACACTCATCATAGATTCAATTCTCTTTCAGATCTGGGTAATGTATCTAGACATGTGGATGAGATGAAGTAAAAAAAAAGGAAAAAAAATGAAAAGTACTACCAAACTCAGCAAAAAAAAATCTCATCTTGATATAATATTATATTTTTATAAATATAAAATAAAATTTAAAATTATATAAAATAATTGGTTGGTTAATACAAATAAACATCAATTTATGATAAAACACTTATCTAGTGAGACATCTCATATTACCTAAATTTTAAAAGTGATAGAAATTAATTTAAATTTTAACTTTTTATAATTGTTATTATTGAGCGGAGAGGCTCATTCTCGAGGCAGATTAAGTTATAATATTATATTTTTATAAATTAAAAATAATATAAATATAAAATAAAATTTAAAATTATATAAAATAAATGGTTGGTAAATACAAATAGAAATCAATTTATGATAAAAATACTTATCTTGTGAGACATCTCATATTACCTGAATTTTAAAAGTGATAGAAATTAATTTAAATTATAACTTTTTTTAATTATTATTAGTGAGCCTAGACGCTCATTCTATAACCCAGTACTAGGGGATGAGTAAGTTATAATATTATATTTTTATAAATTAAAAATAATATAAATATAAAATAAAATTTAAATTATATAAAATAAATGGTTGGTAAATACAAATAGACATCAATCCATGATAAAACACTTATTGAGTGAGACATCTCATATTACCGAAAGTTAAAAAATTGATAGAAATTAATTTAAATTATAATTTTTTTTAATTATTATTATTGACCCCATAAGCTCATTCTATAGCCCAATATGACGGGATATGTAAGTTTGTCCATCTGTTAGTGCCCCTTTAAAATAAAAATAATGTTCTAGATAGAAAAATAATGTTGACTATAATTAAAAAAAAAATGAATATGTTGCAAAGTAATTCGAAGTAAAAAAAAAATTGTGATTCAAATGTTTAAATCTTACACTTTTCAAAAATATTTCAACAAGATATTTAAATAAACTATTAGAAGATATGTGTTAACTAATTTATGAGTATATCAACTTCATATATATCCTGTATATAAAAAAAATTATGTTTTTATGGTTAAAATTTTTATTTGGTCGTATATATACACTATTTAGCTTTTGAAAATACAATCTAAACAATGTGAAATAACACATTGTGTTCTGCACTCAAAAAAAAATATTTGCACGTTTTGCACTCTAATTTTTTTTTGCTCAGATCAATACTTAAGATGGATCTATGCTGGTTATTAATTATAAGAAGAATTAATATGTGACTTTAACATATATATTTAAAAATATATGTAACAATATTTTGATTATGTTCTTCTGATTAATCACATCATAAGTTGTTGGTATGATGTGATTAATCCTAAAGACATTATCAAAATGTAGCAATATTACTAACTATGGAGATTCAAACTTTACCATGTATATTCATAGCTCCTAAGTAGTTTTTATTACAATACCATGGCTTATCAATACAGCATGCCGAGTATGACACTTGTTGATACGATATTTCTTCAATTAATTAATTTGAAAAAAATAATAATAATTAGAGATAAATCTTAACTTTTGATTTATGAATATACTATTATGAATATTCTGGCATATTTCACTGAGGTTAAATATCTACCATTGTAACCATTGTCTTAGGCTACTGAAAAATGGTTAAGCTTTTTATTAATTAAGGACCCATAATGATCGTTGTTTTATTTTAATTGGAATATTTGAACAAAATTAATTTTGTTATGGAATAAAAGATTTCTTTGAAATTAGTTTCATGAGTAAAATTGATGGTAAAAAGTAAATCAAGATGCTGAGTTAGTTGAACGGAAAAAGCAGCTTTCCACGAGTTACCCAAGAAACTCCCGGAATAAATAAGGGATTCCAAGGAGAGTTTTGGGGTTACGTGAGGTGTAAAGAAAAAGAACTTTTCGTTATTCTGAAAGGGAAAATTTTCGAACGGTATCATTCTCGCAGGTTGGAGAATTGGACATGATTGTCCCGTGTTCTCCCCGGAATTGCGTTTTTCATTGGAGTTGGAGAAATGGACCGGATTGTCCCGAGTTTTCTCCTCCGAATTTTGCGTGCTAACGATGACCCGGACTTGAGCTCGGGGGAGAAGGCGCGAGGACGTAATTTCCCGGCTCGTGGAAAGGGAGGCACCAACCATCATCACTCGGATTTGAGTTCGGATGAGTATAGTACGAGTAAATGTTGTGTTTTGTGTTTCTTTAAAGAAAAAGATTTATTTTCATTTGCGATTAAGGATGTTCGTGATGGATAGATTAAATCTCTTCTCCTTCCCTCTTGTTAAATAAAGTGCAAATGTGTTAGCATAAATAATGTCTTTTACGAGTGAAAGGTAACCTATAGGGAAACAGACTTAGAGGGTTTTGAGCCCTGTATTAGTTGATTGTGAGTTATCGGAATATTAAATCCTTGCGAGGGAATGAGTAGTGGCGATCTGGAATAGAGAGCGTGGAAACGAGTAGAGAAAAACAAAAAAAAATATATTATATATGTATAATTCTTTTAAATTCAACTTGTAAGAGTGAAATTGCTACCAATATTGTTACGATATAGTAAGGAAGATCGTTAACCCATATTGCTACTAGCGAGAGCCTCCCGAGGTGGGTTGTCTTCATGGCTACATGATAAACACGGACAAGGAGGTGGTCGGGCACCCTAAAGTATTTTCTTCTTTAAAAAGAAACTTATATGTACGGAACGAGTCGATTAAACTAGCTATTTACAAGAAAGGATAAGTCGAGACAAAAAATAGTAATTAATCGATAGGAATTGTGAAGGTACGAAGAGGAACACACGGCTACAAATAAGTAAATTGCAAAAAAACGAACTTAGACGACGGCGGAAACCATTATAATTTACTTCATAGGAAAAAATAATGAATAACCCGAAGGTGCTGCCATTAAGGAAATCTATATAACCAAATGATTTTCTTTGCGAATACATTTGCAAAGAAAACCTTTAGTTTCACGCCCTTCCAACTTATTCAAGTATATGAAACAAGAAATGAACAGGCCATAGTAATTTCACATGAGAATATAATTAGCGACCAAAGCTGAGCGGGATGAAATTATATAACGTAAGATAGCGGAGTTCAATCGTAAACCCAAGCTGTCAAAGGGTAATATAACAAAAAGACAAGACTTGAAATAATGCGGGCGGTGAATACCCCGACCGTTATGTTTAGGAATTAAGTACAACAACTTGCGAGGTGAGCCTCACGAAAAACAAAATAGAAATGGACTAATTACGAGACACGAGCGATGAGCCGATTGCACTCAAACTTAAAAAAATAGATGAAAGTGTCTACAATACTCGAGCCACAGATTTCAATCGGATAATCGATCCATTAAATAGGAAGAAAACCCTTCGAAGAAAAACTTAAATTTTATAACCCGTCGGCGAGTGTCGAGTACTACAGTAAATGAGAAGGGAATCAAACCCTCAACAATGCAATGACCGAGAACTTTGGAAGGTGGCGAAAAGGGAAAAAACGAATGATACTGTTCACAGGACGATGAAACCCGTTAGATTGCCGGTCCCATCGTTGTGGTAAGGGTAAAGAATGAACGACGATGGCGTGATTTAATAGCTTACTGTGGTATAAGCTGAAAACAATAGTAGCTAGGACGAAGTGAGTACACGATGTCCGTTTACTCGGGAAAGAAAACGAGAAACGAAAAGAAAAGCTGTGAAGCATAAAAAAATTAGTAGACGAAAGATTTCCGATACGAAATGCGGAAGGAACAAATAAAAACTCTTAGGATGCATTTTCGAACCCTTGAAAAGAAATTACCCGAAGAACAACACGAGAAATCTAAGGATAGGGGATAAGTGTAGGGAAAAAAGGGCTGTAACACACACAGGTGTCGAGGAAACGCCGGCGAATGCCATCCCCATTGCGGCGCAGCATCGTAAGGCTAAAATGAATCGAAAACCCTAAGAGCGGCGTAGCCGCCTCCGGACCCATCGACAAACGCAAACAATGACATGCAAACTTCCGTTACAAGCCAAGTCATTATCAGACATGACGCATATACACTCGTAGGATCAAGATCATGATCGACGGTGTAAAGAAGGCCAAGTGCGGCGGTGGGGTGCAGTAGAACTTAGAAATTAGATCCTTAGTTTAAATCATTCACGAGTTAAAAGTAGAGCCATACAGACTTCTATCCACCAACACATCGGTACTGCATTCAAAACCGATTGACGTGGCCAAAACACATTGAACGTTGAATACATCGAATTAAATTTCCACACTAGAGATGAGAGTCGGAAATCAAACCTATGTGCTAGATGTCATAATCTCCGTAGAAATAAATAACAGAAGTACCCATAGTAATTAAGGGAGTCGAGAAAAATGAGGGTGATTTCCAGTTCACACGTTGTCAGATTAATTAAAAAACAACGATGGCTAAACATATAACCACAACCATAATTATTATCTGTGAATTTAATTTACTGCTGGCAGCGTATGATTTTAAAGAGGAATCACCTAAAGTAAATTTTTAATTTTTTTTTTATTTTTTGGTAAGTTTTATAACTGTGTGTTTGTGACAAGTGGTATCGGAGCAGGTTACAATGCTGGGGCCCTATTGGGTCAACTAACGTTAAAATTATATGTTAATCATGCACGATCGGATATTAGATGGAAAGACAAATGAGACGGACACCTTCACAACCGCCACAACGAAATGTTGGAGAGATGCGGCTCCTCCCCCGGAGGGGAACCGAAATGTGGGTTCGATTGAGAATAGAACAACATCGGTCGGTTTAACAGACTTATTGAGGAACAACAACATCGGACTCGCATTTTATTACACACTGTACAACGAGTTGCGGGAAGAAATGGAGGGGGGTACGAAGGGAAAATGCAAGGATGATGCAAGAGCAAGAGAGGATCTTAAAAAGCCTCTCAGATAAACGAAATCAAAGGGAATGAAAATCCCGATCTTTCGACGGGGAATTCGAAGAAGGGGGACGAACGATAAACGGATGAACAAGATATAGGTCGAAAAGAAAGAAGTGTGTCACAACGAGTAATCCCAACATAAATTTTAATGAGGGTCTGAATCTAAAAATGAAACCGAACGGAAGGCAAGTAAAAAGGCGGAGGGTGGAATTACACGGAGAATTCGGAAAGATAAAGCCCCCTACGTTCGATGGGGAGAAAGAGGAAGTGGCGGAGGCATGGTTAATTAACATGAACAAGTACTTTCAGGTGTATGATTATGATAATGGTCTTAAAGCATGGTTAGCCATTTACCGGCCTAAAGGATAAAGCTACCTTATGGTGGGAAGAAGTGAAGAACGTGTAGGGGAATAGAAGATCGAGATGTGACATGGGAAAAGTTTCAACAGTACTTCAAGGATAAGTACTTGAATGAGCGTTTTTATGATGAAAAGGCTCGAGAATTCCATGATTTGAGGCTAGGACAGCTGACCATAGACGAGTTCATCACTAAGTTTACATCATTACTGCGCTACGTCATCTTGTACTTAAGAGATGAGAAAGCCAAAGTTCAAATATTTACGAGAAGTTTACCCAGCCCATATGAAGGAGCGTATCGAGTTTGTAAATCCTAAGATAATGGATGAGGCCATTAGGAAGGAAAGGCTGTGTTATCGACAAGCGAAAAACAAGATAGACCAAGGAAAAGGGTGGCAATCAAGGAAAGAAACTAGAAACTGAGTGTTGTTTCCAAAAGAGGTAAAACCCGATAATTTCGAAGCACGACGGGGAACTCGGTTAGTAAGCGATTTGGGTAGGAACCATCGGAGGATTAGATGGCACAGGGGAAGACAAAACGAGTGGAAGCCTCAAGTAAACCTGAGCAACCTCCAAATCGGAGGCCACCTCTGCGGTGTTGAGGCTGCGAGGGCAGCACACTACTATCGAGATTGCCCACGGCGTGAGCAAAACCGACAATAACCAATTTACGGGAGGCCTCTACTTGTGGGAGATATTGCCGAAGCATACCCCGAGTAGCTGCAGCATTGGAGGACCCGGCAAAGTGATTTTCAACTCTACTATGATAGAGCTGGAAGGTAAATTGTTATCCCAAACTTGTTTCTGTTTCGATAGATCCGGGGAGCAAGTCTAAGTTATATAAGTCCTAAATTAGTAGAACTTCTGCGCAAATTGCCAAGTCAAAAATTTAAAAAAGACTTGGTTGGTTCGATTAACTACGGGAGCTAAAAGAAGAGTTAGTGCCAAAATACCGGATTGTGCACTACAAATCGACGGACAACAATTAATAGTAGACTTAAATGTTTTACCCTTGGGATCCTATGATGTGTTGCTTTGGGTATGGATTGGTTGGAGAAGCATTGGACTCTCATAGATTGTAAGGAAAAGATAGTTTATTACGAGATCGGAATGGTAACCGCCCGAGAAATTCAAGGCATAAAGAAGCACCGTACATCTGCGACCAATTCTGACTTCCCAAATGGGAAAAATGTATAGAGAAAAGGATGCCAAATGTACGCTATACAAGTTGGATTATACGAGTCTAAGAATAAATTTTCCTTGTTGGAAAACATACACGTAGTACGGAATTTAAGGATGTATTTCTGAAGAAATACCGAGTTTACCACCAAAAAGAGATGTTGATTTCACCATAGAAGCTGCGCCAAAGGAGCTTCACTAGTTTCAAGGACTCCTTACCGTATGAGTGTGCCGAGCCATTGAACTAAAGATGCGGCTTTCAGGAATTACTAGATAAGGGGTATATACGACCCGATGTGTCACCGCAGGGGAGCACCCAGTACTATTTGTTAAAAAGAAGGATGGAACCATGCGCATGTGCATGGATTACCTACGGTTAAATAAGCTAACTTATTAAGAACAGTATCCCTACCCCGTATTGATGACTTGTTTGATCGGGTAAGGGGAGCCACTGTATTCTCAAAGATTGATTTGCGGTACGGGTATCATCGGATCAGAATTAAGGAAGAAGATATACACAAAGCTGCCTTTCGTACAAGGTATGGCCACTTTATGAATTCGTGGTATTACCTTTTTGGGTTAACTAATGCACCGACCACTTTTATGAGACCGATGCATAGTATTTTTCACCCTTATTTGGACAACTTTGTGTTAATCTTTATTGATGACATACTAGTTTATTCGAAGAATGCGGAAGAACATAAGAGAGCATTTGCGAATGGTACGGAGATGCTAAGGAAGCACCAGTCAGTATGCAAAATTCGGTAAATGTGACTTCTTCAAAGAGAAATACGATATCTCGGACATGTAATATGCGAAAAGGGTATAGCGGTAGACCCGGAGAAAATCAAGACTATTATGGAATGGAAGGTGCCACGTGAATGTGGCGAGATACTCTGATCTTTTATGGGTCTCGCCGGCTATTACCGAGCTGATTTATCAAAGGATTTTCAAAGATAGCCCTTTTCCTATTACCTCCTTACAAAGGAAAGGGAAAAATTTTTTAAATGGACAAAAAGAATGTCGGGATAGCTTTGAAAGGTTGAGGCGAGTTATTAACAACGGCTTTGTGTTGAGTGTAGCGAGATCCGAATAAGGAATTCGAGGTTTGTACGGATGCATGCAAGGAAGGTGTTGAGTTGTACTATCACAAGAAGGGAAGGTAATTGCATATGGATCCCTGCAAGCTAAAAGATCATGAGCAACGATATTCGACTTATGATTTAGTGTTGATCTGCGTTGTGCACGCTCTTCGAGTATGGAGACATTACCTACTTGGAAAGAGATTCATATTAAGGATCGATCATAGTAGTCTAACCCGGCTATTTTAAACAAGGCGACTTAAACTCCCGACAAGCAAGGTGGAATGCTTTTACGAGTGAGTTTGATATAGATCTACAACACGTAAAAGGAAAAGAGAACAAGGTTGCGGATGCATTAAACGAGCACATAACATTTATGAGTTATATGTTAACCAAATTGAAACCATATTTCTAGATCAAATCGAAAAAGAAGTAGACAAGGACTTCGAATATAAATATTTATGGCAGACAAACACAAGAATACGAAGGACCAGGTGGACAAGGGGATTATGAGATTAGCCGGGACGGAGTTCAGTGACTTTCAAGAAGAGGATCGTCATACCAAATAGAGTAGAATTAAAAAACTATGATGCTGGACGAATATCATAGAAGAAATTATGCGGGACACCCGGGATATCAAAAAATGCTTGCATGCTATAAGGAAGGACTACTGTGGCCAGGCATGAGGAAGGATATAGCAAGCTATCTAAACGAGTGTTTAGAGTGCCCGACGAAGTGAAAGTGGAGCATTGGCATCCAGTACGGATTAATGCGAAACTATACCTATTCCCGAAATGGAAATGGGAGGTGATCTCATTGGATTTTATTACTGGGTTACCAAAAATCAAAACGAGGTAATTATTCCATAATGGTAGTTGTGGATCAGACGATTAAGTCGACACATTTCATACCTATCCAATCCACCTATAAGACAGTGCTGATATAGCAGATTTATTTATGCGTGAGATCTTGGACTGCATGGTATTCCTAAAAGCTCGTTATCTCGGACAAAGATGTGAAATTTACATCAACTTTTTGGAAAGCCACTGTTTTTCGGGGATCAGGGAACTCAAGTACATTTTAGTACTACATACCATCCATAAATAGACGGTCAAACCGAAGTGAGTAAATCAAGTCTTGGAAGACATCGTCGAGGATGTATGTCATGCGACAACCAGATTAAATGGGAGGAGTATCTACATTTGATTGAGTTTGCATATAACAATGTTTACCAAGAATCCCTAAAGATGAGCCCGTGTTGAGGCGCTATATGGGTGGCAGTGCGGGACTCCCATTAATTGGAGTAGTCCCGAGACTAAACT
This sequence comes from Pinus albicaulis, assembly GCA_034641835.2. NCBI lineage: Eukaryota > Viridiplantae > Streptophyta > Pinopsida > Pinales > Pinaceae > Pinus > Pinus albicaulis. The sequence continues at coordinate 1,076,310,724 of CM076580.1, read as the reverse complement.
CATGTTGGGACCCGGATATGTTAGCGAGAAATGGAGGCGAAGTGAAGAAAATTAGACAGAATTTGAAAAGTCAGCACGGAACGGACAGAAAGTGTACGCGAGATAGAAAAAGGTCATACATGAATACGAAGTTGGAGATCATGTGTATGTGAGAATTAAACCAAAGAAGAGTACATTAAGATGGGCATCTTGTGCAAAGTTAGCACCTCGATTTTTGTGGTCCTTTCCGGATACTCTGGAAAGAGTAGGGGACACGTAGCGTATTGTTTAGCTCTCCCTAGTCATATCCGAGTGCATAATGTCTTCCATGTATCGTTATTAAAATGATATGTTCATGATCCCAGGACATATAATTCATTGGCAGAATATTCGAGTAGTGGGTGAACATGATGGTTAGAATAATAGCATGATGTTATAGACTTATATAATTAACATAAGTCTTCACGTGTGCGAGTAGAACCGGACGGAGAATTTGCAGTGGGAGCCTCACGGTATAATCGACGGAGGGAAATCATGCTCCGGAAAGCTGAGCCATCGCCCGAGAGTTAAAGTGCAATGGAGGCACTTTGGGACCTAGAGGAGGCCACCCGGGGAAGATGAGAATTTTGTCACGGGAATCATATCCCTGAGCTTTTCATTTGAATTAAAGTAAGAACACGAGGGAGCGGTGTTCACTTCCCGGAAGGGGGAAAAGCGTAACACTTGTCTTAGGCTATCTGACAAAATGGTTAAGCTTTTATTAATTAAGGACCCATAATGAATGTTGTTTTATTTTAATTGGAATATTTGAACAAAATTAATTTTGGTATGGAATAAAAGATTTCATCTGAAATTAGTTTCATGAGTAAAATTGATGGTAAAAAAGTAAATCAAGATGCGGAGTTAGTTGAACGGGAAACGGTTTCCATGAGTTACCCAAAGAAACTTCTGGAATAAATAAGGGATTCAAAGGAGAGTTTGGGGTTACTAGTGAGTGTAAAGAAAAAGAACTTCTGTTATTTCTGGAAAGGAAAATTTTCGAATGATGACATTCTCTCGGGTTGGAGAATTGGATCGGATTGTCCCGTGTTCTCCCTAGAATTCTTGTTTTTCATTTGGAGTTGGAGAAATGGACCGGATTCAAGTCCCGAGTTTTCTCCTCCAAATTTTGTGCTAATAATGACCCGGACTTGAGCTCGGGGAGAGCCGGCGGACGTAATTGCCCGGCTCGTGGAAGGGAGGCACCAGCCATCATCACTCGGATTTGAGTTCGGATGAGTATAGTACGAGTAAATGTTTTGTTTTGTGTTTCTTTAAAAGAAAAAGATTTATTTACAGTTGCGATTAAGGATATTCTGTGATGGATAGATTAAATCTCTTCTCCTTCCTCTTTTGTTAAATAAAGTGCAAATGTGTTAGCATAAATAATGTCTTTTACGGTGAAAGGTAACCTATAGGGAAACAACTTAGAGGGTTTCTGAGCTGTATTAGTTGATTGTGAGTTATCGGAACATTAAATCCTTGCGGGGAACGAGTAGTGGCGATCGGAATAGAGAGCATGGAAACGATAGCAGGGAAAAAACATATATTATATATGTATAATTCTTTTAAATTCAAGCTATGAGTGAAATCGCTACCAATACTTGTTACGATATAGTAAGGAAATACATTAACCCATATTGCACGCTGCAGGTGCCTGCGAGTAGGTTGTCTTCTCGTCTATGATAAACACGGACAAGGAGGTGGTCCGGGCACCCTAAAGTATTTTCTTCTTTAAAAAGAAACTTATATGTACAGAACGAGTCAGTTAAACTAGCTATTTACAAGAAAGGATAAGCTAGAGACAGAAAATAGTAATTAATCAATAGGAATTGTCAAAGGTACGAAGAGGAACACACGGCTACAAATAAGTAAATTGCAAAACGAACTTCAGGGCAATGGAAACCATTATAATTTAAACAAAAAACTTCATAGGAAAAATCGTGAATAACCCTGAAGAGTGCCATTAAGGAAATCTATATAACGAAATGATTTTTCTGCAAAATACATTTGCAAAGAAAACCTTCGAGTTTCACGCCCTTCCAACTTATTCGATATATGAAACAAGAAATGAACCGACCATAGTAATTTCACATGAGAATATAATTAGCGACCAAGCGAGCGAGTGAAATTATATAATAGAAGATAGCGAGTTCAATCGTAAAACCCAACTATCAAAGGGTAATATAACAAAAAGACAAGACTTGAAAAAGTGCGGGCCGATGAATACCCAGTCGTTATGTTTAGGAATTAAGTACAACAAAACTTACTAAGGCTGAGCCTTCGAAAAACAAAAATAGAAATGGAATAATTCGAGACACGGCAGTGAGCCATTGCACTCAAACTTAAAAAAAAATAGATGAAAGTGTCTACAATACTGGAGCCACCGATTTCAATCGGATAACCGATCCATTAAATAGGAAGAAAACCCTTTGAAGAAAACTTAAATTTTATAACCCTGTCGGTAGGTGTCGAGTACCTGTAAATGAGGAAGGGAATCAAACCCTCAACAATGCAATGACCGAGAACTTTGGAAGGTGGCGAAAGGAAAAACGAATGATACCTGTTCACAAGACAGTAAACCCGTTAGATTGCCAGTCCATTGCTGTGGTAAGGGTAAAATAATGAACGACAGAGCGTGATTTAATAGCTTACCTATGGTATAACTGGAAAACAATAGTAGCTAGGACGAAGTGAGTACACGCTGTCCATTTACCGGGAAAGAAAACAGGAAACGAAAAGAAAACTGTGAGCATACAAAACTTAGTAGACAAGATTTCCGATACGAAATGCAGAAGGAACGAATAAAAACTCTTAGGATGCATTTCAGAACCCTTGAAAAGAAATTACCTGAAGAACAGCACGAGAAATCTAAGGATAGGGGATAAGTGTAGGGAAAAAGGACTGTAACACACTTGGTGTCGAGGAAACGCCCTGGCGAACGCCATCCCATTGCGGCGCAGACTGTAAGGCTAAACTGAATCGCAAACCCTAAGAGCGACTGTGTCGCCTCCAGACCCATCGGAAAATGCAAACAATGACATGCAAATTCTGTTACAAGCCAAGTCATTATCCGACACTGACGCATATACACCGTAGGATCAAGATCATGATCGACGGTGTAAAGAAGGCCAAGTGCAGCGGTGGGACAGAGTAGAACTTAGAAATTAGATCCGTAGTTTAAATCATTCACGAGTTAAAAGTAGAGCCATACAGACTTCAATCCACCAGCACATCGGTACTGCATTCAAAACCGATTGACGTGGCCAAAACACATTGAACGCTGAATACATCGAATTAAATTTCCACACTCGAGATGAGAGTCAGAAATCAAACCTATGTGCTAGATGTCATAATCTCCGTAGAAATAAATAACAGAAGTACCCATAGTAATTAAGGGTCAGAAAAACGAGGGTGATTTCCAGTTCACACGTTGTCAGATTAATTAAAAAACAACGATGGCAGAACATATAACCACAACCATAATTATTATCTGTGAATTTAATTTACTGCTAGCGTATGATTTAAAAGAGGAATCACCTAAAGTAATTTTTTTTATTTTTTATTTTTTTTTGGTAAGTTTTATAACTGTGTGTTTGTGACAACCATCCACCTAATAATTATTAATAATTAAATTAAAATTCTAGAAGTTTTTTTTATCAAATATACATACCTATACATGATATGATTGACTTCCAAATCATTAAAAAGCAAATAAGATATTTTACAAACTATGTTTATGTAAGAATTACCATTTTGAGTGCAATTAATAAGCTTATATGGTGTCATTGACTTCCAAATCATTACAATGCAAAAAGATATATTTTACAAATTAACTCTATGTTATAATTACCATTTAATTATGTTGGGTAGTAGGGATTTAAGCTCCATAAAATATTTTAGAATATATTTAGTAGTAGTGAGGATTAAAAATAGATATTTATCTCAAAAGTAGGTATGTCTTTTATTTTCTTTAATTAAATTTATTAATAAAGGGTAAAAATTAAAACCATATAAGTGTGTCATATGAACATAAGTTATGGTTTCCTTTGCATGTGGTATTAGTAAGTCATGGTGTTGTACCAATGTTTATTTAAAATTTTAGAATTTCCATAATAAAATGAGGGTGTAAAAGTTAAGACCCAAACTTGACTTGTGGCTTGAGGAGTCTGGGCATCTAAGCTGTCAAAGTCATTGGATTTTTTAAGCATGTGGTCTCCCCCTAGCAAAGAGCACAACTAACCCCAATTAGGTTTGATCCTGGGTTGCCTTGGAGCACAACCACCCCCAATGAGGTTTGATCCTAGTTTCCCTTGCCGATGAGGCCCATCCTCAACTAGTTGTGCTAGTGAGACTTGACATTGATAATTATAATTTGAAATAAACTTATAATTCAATTAAATTTTATGATTTTTTAATTATGTAAATATGAGATGTGTTATGACGTAAGTGGTTTGATGTTTATCCACATTTATCACTAATTTTTAAGCATGTGGCATCCCCCTAGCACAGGGAACAACCACTCCCCGTGAGGTTTACACAAGGTACAAACACTCCTCGTGAGGTTTGATCGTGGTCAGGCACAACCACTCCCTGTGAGATTTGATCCTGGTCAGGCACAACCACTCCCTGTGAGGTTTGATCTTGAGTCCCCTTGTTGACGAAAATCATCCTCAACTAGTTGTACTTTAATGTTTATCCACATTTATTGCTTATTTAATTTATATGGTTACACTAATATATATGTGAAAAATAAATTATTTACAACATATTTATGTACATTATGCATATAAAAAATATAGTTAATAAATAATTTTATTTATTAATATTTTGTAAAATTCATTACATATATAATAAAGTTAATTTTTTATTAAATTTTTTGAATAATTATTTTTTTAATTATATATATATATATATATATATATATATATATATATATATATATATATATATATATATATAATATTTGTATTCTTATAATTTTTTTTATATTAAATAATTGTATTCTTATAAATTGATAACTAAATATTTAACAGTTAATTCTTTCTAAATATCTCATTATAAAATTTACATAGTTTGTGTTTAACTTTAAATTTTGACAAAGAAAAAACAATCTACATTAAAATTCAATATTAAATTGCTTATACTAAAATAATTTAAAATATATATTAATATACATATCTTTCATATATATATATAAAAATACAATTTTAAAATTTAAAATGTATTTTAATATACATATCTTTCATTTATATATTTAACTTATATATATTATTGAATTATTATAACATAATTATACTTTTGTTAGATATATATTTTTTTTTTAATATCTCATTACAAAATTTACATTATTGGTGTTTGACTTTAAAATTTGATAAAAAAATCCATAATTAAAATTTTAAAAACAAAATTCCATATTAAGTTACACATACTTAAAAATTATATATATATATATATATATATATATATATATATATATATATATATAATTTTAAATTTTAAAATATATTTTAATATTTTTATCTTATTTTTAAAATATATTTTAATATATTTAAATTTTATGTTTTAAAATAGACTACATGAAAGAATAATATTATAGGAATATCCATGGGTCATGAATACTATGAGAAAAACTATGAATTATCAAAATTTAGGAATCACAAAAAATGTGACAAATTATTTTAATTTGTTTTTTATGAAATTTGATCGAGTCAAAATGATAAGTCCATAATAAAATTTGCATATCATGATTCACCACTCTTAAACATAAAACTTTTATTAAATAAAAACCATAAATGTAAATAAAAAAAAAATATTTTTATTTTTTTATTTATACAAAATTTAGATTAGAATTAATTTTATTTTTAAATAAAAAAACAATTTTTTATATGATACTATTGTCAAACTTATCCAAAACCAACTACTTGAAAAACAACGTTCCATAAGTAGATACATAATGGGTATGGATTTTAGTTGAAGATTGTAATTTCGAACCACTGACATAATATCTGTGTAAGACTTGCTTTCAAGAGTCTAAATAGCAAGCATATTCCTCGACGATGGCTACCTTAGCTTGAAGATATCTATATTCAATTAATGAGAAGGAACCCTATGTGCAATAGGCTTTTTTGGATTTTTAGGTTTTTTTGTCGTTGTATTGGTAATTTAGCTGAGATTTGTTGAATTTATTAGTTAATGGCATGGGTTGTCAAAAATCAGAGAAAAAAAATTACTGATGTTGACATGATATTAAATGATATTGTGGTAAATTTTATGAAATTTTGTGTTTTTAAATAGATGTTATTAGAGAAGAATACCATAGTAAAAATTACAGGTTATGATAATGCTTTTAAATAGGCTAAATCATAGAATAATACTATGCTTTTAAACGACTACATTAGACACTAATATCATGAGAAATACTATGGGTTAAGCATATGTCAGAAAAATCTTGGGTTGTCATAACTTAGAACTAAAAAATTAAACGTTTAACATGACAAGACAAGACTTTACAACATCTCTTCCATATTAAAAGAAACACCTAACACAATTAACTTTTTATGAAAAGACAAGACTTTACAACATCTCTTCCATATTAAAAGAAACACCTAGCACAATTAACTTTTTAGATAAAAAAATCATCATATTATAATATTGTTTCTCTTGTGGAGAATAAAATCCCTTTTCTTCAAATTACTAAATTGAGAAAAAAATAAATAACAAAAAAAAGAAAAAAATAAATAACAACAAATAAAAACCATAGATCATTAAAAAAAGAAGAAGGACAAACTAGGCATTTTACCAGTAAAATGCACTTTTTAGAAAAATATTTAATATTAAATTTATGAATTAAATTAATTTTAAAGTAAATAAAAGTTATCAAAATACACATGGTCGATATTTATTGATTAAATATTTAAAAAAACTAAAATTTCGTAAATTTTAAAAAAATCGACATTGAAACCAACACAAAGATATAAAATCTCATTATGATATTAATAAATATTAATTATCATTAATAATAATATAATATTAACTTTTTTTATAATTATTAGAAAAAAAACAAAATCTTTATAGTGTAATATTGAAAATATAATCATTGAGCTAGGTCTGGAGCATTTGTGTAGCTGCTCACCCTTCAACGCTCACGCTGCTACTTCGATCCAGGTCGCATGGCTCCTCTTGAAACCACCTCGGAGGCGACCGCTCTCCCAACCATGCTTCAAAATTCTATGCAGTCATCAATTCTTTGAACCCGCCTCAACCAAGACCCGCAATCTCCAAGTTTGTAAAATTTTTTGAAGGAATCGAGAAAGTAGTAGTCAAGATCAAAAATAGATATTTATCTCAAAAATAGCTATGTCCTTTATTTATTTTTAATTAAATTTATTAATAAAAGGAAAAAATAAAAACCATATAAATGTGTCATATGAACACGAGTTATGATTTCCTTGCATGTGGTATTAGTAAGCCATGGTGTTGTACCTATGCTTATTTACAAGTTTAGAATCTCCCTAATAAAATGAGAGTGAATCTCCATAGTTCAAAATGTTTTTACATGTTTATTTTATTTAATTAATTAAATCTATATATGCTTGACTCTATATTAATTCTTTTATAATTATTATAGATAGTTATAATTTTTTTTATTTTATTTTTCAAGTTTTCTGTGATCCTCCAGACTTGACCCGTGTCTTGAGGAGTCTTGACCTAGGGGCATCTAAGTTGTCAAAGTCACTCGGGAATCGCCCCTGACCTAGACCGCACCAACCCTTAGCTGATTGGATTTTTTAAGCATGTGGCCTCCCCCTAGCAAAGAGCACAACCACCCCCAATGAGGTTTGATCCTAGGTTGCTTTGATGACTAGGCCTATCCTCAACTAGTTGTGCTAGTGGGACTTAACATTGATAATTATAATTTGAAATAAACTTATAATTTAGTTAAATTTTATGATTTTTTAATTATGAAAGTATTTGATGTGCTATGATGTAAGTGCTTTGATGTTTATCCACATTTATCACTCACTTTTAAGCATGTACTAGACCGCACCAACCCTTCGCTGATTGGATTTTTTAAGCATGTGGCCTCCCCCTAGCAAAGAGCACAATCACGCCCAATGAGGTTTGATCCTGGGTTGCCTTGTTGAGGAGGTCCATCGTCAAGTAGTTGTGCTAGTGGGACTTGACATTGATAATTATAATTTGAAATAAACTTATAATTTCGATAGATTTTATGATTTTTTAATTACACCGTAAGGCGTTCTTCTTTGAAAACAACTTGCGTAGCTGTCACTGTGTCCCTATCTATGCCATTAGATCAAATGTTAATTGATTGAAATTTTTTCCACCTTTAGATCACATTGTTTTAACTGTCAACCGAATCTTGATTTGTTCAACCGTTCAATTTATTAATCTTTATCATAACCCATAAACATATTACACCTTCTTCCCAGTGTAAAGAATTCATTCCTTACAGCTGTTAAAATTCTTCAACGACCCTCGTCACCTTTCCTTTCAAAAGAATACAACACAAGCTTGGATGAGAACCCGTCTCTGAGATTTTGATGAAATGATCTCTGTTTTTTGGGGCCATTCTTCTCTGCAAAACATTTCGGGAAAAGAATAGATGGAGATTTTCTTAAATACTCTACTCACAGCCAAATTCTGCAAGAGGTATTTCTTGAACACAATGAATGATTTATTATGATTATGGTTCTCAGTTCTTGATTCGTCTCTTCCAGCCAAAGTATTACTAATGAATTCACAATTACAATGCAAATTGATAGCAGTTACCACCGTTGTACCATGGAGCATGTGGATGTAGATGAAACCGAAAGAGAAAATGAATAATCGAAAGGTCATTTAGGAAAAGAAATGTGGAGCACCAATTTGAATCCAAATGAAGGATTCCTAAGGGACCCGATGGTCAACACCATATATGAGTAATGGATTGTAAATAAAATCCCATCGGTATTATTATGGGTCACATGATCGGTCGACAGGTGGAACCAACTTGTAACTGTTTTGTTAGATGAGTTATCTTCTTCAATTAAGTAGTAAATGGATACTAGTTCAATTATTCCAACGGCTTTCACAATAGCTAATTATTTAAGTAAAAAAAATCCATATAAATGTTGGGCTCTTTAAATTTATTCAGGATTTGTTACGAGATTGTTCAGTTATGAGAAACGATTTTGATATATTCCTATTCATGTGTTCAACTCATTTTCTAGTCTACATAAATTGCGTACTATAAATTTAAAAAATGCAGTGACTGTAAGCATTTATAATATAAAAATGTTTGCAAAGCCACTGTTTTCGAAATCCTTTGACTCCTCCATGTTATCCCATGTGGACAATATTTTTTTAAGGCAAACTTACCAGGACTAAGAATGTCCTTAAAATAAAACCTGATTTCGAAGCTTCTTCCATCATTTGATTTAAATAGTGCGCTACATGGATTACCATTGAATTTTGACGGTAGTTTTGAATTCATTGGTTATTCACATGCGTCGACACCAAGGTTGGACATTCATTTGATTTTCTTGGTGATTTACATGTTTGAATCCTAATATTATAACTTTGGGTTAGATATGAAAGAATGATTTTCTGAAATAAGTATTTGTTTTATTTTTAAACAAGAGGAGCCTATATGAAGAGTTGAGGGTTTTAGATTGGCCGGGTGTTGGGGAGAATCCAGTATATTGAGCATAAGTTGTATTAGTTCTCATTTTATGGACGAAAAAAAAACTCCAACCACTTTTAGATTTGGTTATTAGTTCTCATTTTATGGAGGAAAAAAAAAAAGAAAGACTCCAACCACTTTTATCACTGTATAATTATATATATATAAACCATTTTTTATTGCTAACTTTGAAAATACTCTTTTTAAATAATTCAAATTAGAAAAAAAAGCAAGGTTAATGATAAAAAAATGTAAATTTATTTATTAAAAATGTAATACATTGTTAACTTATCAAACATAACTTGTATTAGTTCTCATTTTATGTAGGAAACAAAATACTCCAAAAACTTTTAGATTTGGTTATTAGCACTGTATGTTTTTTTTTTTTTAATATATAAACCTTTTTTTAAGCCATTTTTAATATGAAAGTATTTTCTTTATTCAATTTGTCTTGTAAAATATTTAAATGGTTGGATTTTTTTTTAATGATTGTTGTATTCATGTAAGAACTTTGTTTCTTTAAAGTTGGTGGTGATAATGACATGGTAAAAAGGTTTCACTTAGTGAACCTATGATATAGAACATCATTAATTGTATATCAAAGAATACATTAGTTGCATTATATATTAAAAAACACCTCTTAATATATATATCCAATTTCAAAATTTCCTATTTTAATTGAATATCTCTTTTTTCTTTTCCTTTTTCTTCATGTAAGAGATTTGTTTCTTTTAAGTTGGTGGTGATAATGACATGGTAAAAAGGTTTCACTTAGTGAACCTATGATATAGAACATCATTCATTGTATATCAAAGAATACATTAGTTGCATTATATATTAAAAAAAACTTCTTAATATATAATGCAACTAATGTATTCTTATATATTAAGAAGTGTTTTTAAACACTTCTTAATAGTCCCTGATCGAGGTGTCTGGCATCCGATTTATGAAGGATGCCGCCATAATGTATACACCCATCGAGCCTTTATGATAAATCAACTTGCAAAGCATGGAACCCACATCCCATGATGGATGGGCATCAATCCCAAGTACAACTGTCGAGCATGCAATAACTGCATGGTTCATTCCCTAAATATAGATGTTTTTGCTCTTAAGCCTTTCATTGCCATAGTTTGCATTCTGTTCATTCATCTCTGCTCTGTGGAAGGCGTTCACGATCAGCAAGGAGCTCAGACCCTGCACTCTGACATTATGCGAAGGTATCCAGGGTATGTGATGGCTTTTTCCTTCACTCTCATTTCAGATTCTCTTCTGGATAAGTTCTGTGGGTTTGCCTCTATTTTAATGGTTAATAAGTCTGTTCTATTCCTCTCCCGGGGTATTTTGGTTCTGCATGTCTCTGAAATTGTAGTGGGAGTTCGTATTATCCCTTTTTTTCGAAGTCTAGACCCTCTTTTTATTTATATCATGGTGTATCATAGGTTAAAGGGAACTCTTTGTTCACTGTTATATCATGAAGCTGTCATTCTATGTCGGTCTTCAACTTCCTCGTTTTTACTGGTCACAGCAATGGTGACTAAGTTTCATTTTATAAAAGCTGTAAATCCAAAATATTCTCTGGTCCAACTTAGGTCTCAGGAATTGGGCGTATGTTTAAATATCTTCCTGTCAAATTCAATTACTGTGGCTTCAGTCAATTTCGATATGTTGCCTAACATACAGTTGATTAGGTCTGTGTTAAATCTTTTCATCTTCATACATGATAGTAAGGCCTGGTTTCAATTCACTATTCGCAAGTCTAATGCCAATACTCATCATACTTCTCAACGTCTTCATCTTATTCTTCTCCAGAGGAAATTACACTGTTTTTACATGCACAGTTTCAGTATTAATGGTCTCTATACTGTTACTTCACTATCTCCAGATACTATGCCTAAAACAAGAACAGGTACTTCCGCTGCAACATATTTTCCTCCTCCAAATAGAGGTAGGAAAAAAAATTCTGAGACATTGGAAACTATGGCCAATATCTATGAGGAAACCACTCCAGAAGACATTAAAAGCTCAATTGATGCATGGGAACAGGATTCTGAAGAAGATGACATGGCTATCAGTGAGCAACAAGCTAGAATGGAATTCATCCTAGACTCGACAAGTACAAGGGGCAGAGTCTCCCTATTTCAGTAGAGTGTGAAGACATATTGGAAAATTAAATGTGTTTTGGCTAAAGCATTGATGAGCCTACAGGAAAAAGAGGTTAAATCATATTCTTTAGTGCTTTTTGAACTCCAAGCTATGAAACAAGAAATGCAAGAAATGACGAAGGTTCAGCACCAGCAAAATGCCTCGATTGGTAATATCGAACAACAACTCATATTGTTTCAGCAAGCAGAGGTCTCTGCTTTTTCTGCAAAAGCTCCAAAAGATTCATCTGATGGATAATCAGATTTCTATTTTAGTACATTTTTGAATGACTCTAAATAGTATTTATCTTTTTAGTTTAATATGTAATTTCTTTGGACATTGTCGTGATAAACTAGAGGCAACTAAACGAAAGAAACAATTTGAATTTTGGTCTCCATTTAACTCTTTAAGGTGGCCAACAGACCTTGTTTCCTTCGGGAAAGTTGAGGCACTTAGATACTGATGTATTTTTTTTGCAACTTTCTCTTATAATAGATATGGCTAGGTACTACGGAATTTACGAAAAAAAAAAAAAAAAAAAAAAAACACTTCTTAATATATTTTTCCAATTTCAAAATTTCCTATTTTAATTGAATACTTATTTTTTCTTTTCTTTTTTCACACGACATTTTGTATTCATATATTATCAATATTGTCAATACTGGTCATACCACTTTGGGAATTTAATGAGTTATGAGCATTGTCATACCTTTGATGAAGACATGTATAACATACCTTTGTGGTAATGTACTCAGTGGTTGGAAATATGACACTCGATGCACATTTTCTCCATGAATTGTTTTCAGACCCTCAAAATGAGGGATTTTATGTATAATTGTATTGCCACTAACCAAACATATAGTTCAATGGATATGTCAGACCTAGTTTGATCTTTTGGTTATGTACACATCACATTTGTTTGATTTCTTGGTTAAAGATTTCATATGTGCTCAACATGAAGTATATTTCTAAATAAAGAATTTTTTTTTTAAATAAATAAATAAATGTCACCTATGGAAAAAAATAAAAAATACTTTTAATTAAAAGTGTTATAACTTAGTGTAACAATGCAATTTGTTTATTTTTAATTTTAAGAAGAAAATGAGAACAATTACATTAAAAATAGTTCATTATCTAAAAATAATTGTTATACTATTAATTAATATCCTCTAACGAAGTGTTTTTGGAGAAGGTTATCACTATTAAAATCTAATGAATATGATATCCAATTCCTAAATGGGAAATCAATAGTTTATTTAATATCTTCTCAATAAAATATATATAGAGATTCCTAAATGGGAAACCAATAGTTTACTTAATATCTTCTCAATAAAATATATATAGAGACATGGATTATTTGAAATTGTTTTTATGAGTTTTTAAAATTAAATTTAAAAAATATATACAAAATTTTAATTAATGAAATGTATTATATAGAGGTATAAATGGAAAAAAGTTTTTATATATTTTTAAGATAGAATATAAGAAATTATAAATATTAAATTTAACATATAAAACTAATTGATCGTATATTGGAAAATAATCATATTTTCCAGTAGCTCCTTTACCCGTTGTGGCATAGAGTGATTCAATAAAGGATCTACACCTACATTCACAAACCATCCATTTCCAAATTTCCAAGATATTTAGTTCCCTAGATGGGTATAAACTAGAACTAAAGTTGTTTAGATAATAAAAGCATTTGTACTAGGCATATTCCTATGCGTCATTCAATCCTCTACTAATAAGTGGTGAGTGTGGTATTGTTTAACCGCTTGTTGCCAAAGGCTTGTACAACTACTCATCCTCCATATTCTCATGAGGTACGACCTTCCCAAAGTGACATTCTTAGTTATTGCACTTATTATATAGGTGATATTATTAAATTAAAGTAAAATAAACAATGGTAAAATAAAATACGGGTAAGAAATTCAATGCATAAGAATTAAAACAAAGATAAATGCAGATTAAAAAAGCAATGTTAAAGGATTTATTGATAACTTAAATGACACACACATTTAAAGCTATAAAAAGGATATATAATAGGTATAAGTTGTGATCCAACACTACAATTGATCATACATCTATCATAATTGACAATTAGAAGCACATAAATTTGTCATAAAGTAGTAAATTTTGTTAGCACAAAAAATGTCAAAGTTAGATATTATTGTATGCATATATTGTCAATATTTTCAATACCGGTCATACCACCTGTGGGAATAGACATGTATAATATACCTTTTTGGTAAATTTTGTTAGCACAAAAAATGTCAAAGTTAGATATTATTGTATGCATATATTTTCAATATTGTCAATACCAGTCATACCACCTGTGGGAATAAACATGTATAATATACCTTTTTGGTAATGTACTCAGTGGTTGGAATGATGAAATTCGATGCACATTTTCTCTATGTATTGTTGTCAGACTCTCGAAATGATGGATTTTATGTATAATTGTAATGCCACTAACCAAAAATATAGTTCAACGGATATGTAAGACCTAGTTTGATCTTTTGGTTATGTACACATCAAATTTGTTTGATTTCTTGGTTAAATATTCCATATGTGCTCAACATGAAGTTGATTTCTAAATAAAGAAAAAATAAATTTTAAATAAATAAATAAATGTCAGCTATGGAAAAAAAATAAAAAATAGTTTTAATTAAAAGTGTTGTAACTTAGTGTTACAATGCAATTTGTTTATTTTTAATTTTAATAATAAAATGAGAACAATTACCTTAAAAATAGTTCATTATCTAAATATAATTGTTATACTATTAATTGATATCCTCCAACAAACTGTTTTTGGAGAAGGTTATCACTATTAAAATCTAATGAATATGATATCCAATTCCTAAATGGGAAACGAATAGTTTACTTAATATCTTCTAAATAAAATATATATAGATATTCCTAAATGAGAAACCAATAGTTTACTTAATATCTTCTCAATAAAATATATATAGAGACATGGATTATTTGAAATTGTTTTTATGAGTTTTTAAAATTAAATTTAAAAAATATATACAAAATTTTAATTGATAAAATGTATTATATAGAGGTATAAATGGAAAAAAGTTTTTATATATATTTTTAGATATATTATAAGAAATTTTAAATATTAAATTTAACATATAAAGTTAATTGATAGTATATTGGCAAATAATCATATTTTCCAGTAGCTCCTTTACCCGTTGTGGCATAGAGTAATTCAATAAAGGATCTATACCTACATTCACAAACCATCCATTTCCAAATTTCCAAGATAGTTAGTTCCCTAGAAGGGTATAAACCAGAACTAAAGTTGTTTATATAATAAAAGCATTTGTACTAGGCATATTCCTATGCCTCATTCAATCCTCTACTAATAGGTGGTGAGTGTGGTATTGTTTAACCGCTTCTTGCCAAAGGCTTGTACAACTAATTAGCCTCCATATTTTCCCAAGGTACAACCTTCCCAAAGTGACATTCTTAGTTATTGCACTTGTTATATATGTGATATTATTAAACTAAACTAAAACAAAAAATGGTAAAATAAAATAGGGGTAAGAAATTCAATGCATAAGAATTAAAACGAAGATAAATGGAGATTAAAAAAACAATGTTAAAGGATTTGTTGATAACTTTAAATGACAGACACATTTAAAGCTAGAAAAAGGATATATAATAGGTATAAGTTGTGATCCAACACTAAAATTGATCATACATCTATCTTAATTGACAATTGGAAGCACACAAATTTTTCATAAAGCAGTAAATTTTGTTAGCACACAAAATGTCAGAGTTAGATATTATTGTATGCATATATTGTCAATATTGTCAATACCAGTCATACCACTTGTGGGAATTGAATGAGTAATGAGCATTGTCATACCTTTGATGAAGACATGTATAATATACCTTTGTTGTAATGTACTCAGTGGTTGGAAAGATGACATTCGATGCACATTTTCTCCATGTATTTTTGTCAGACTCTCGAAATGAGGGCTTTTATGTATAATTGTAATGCCACTAACCAAAAATATAGTTCAATGGATGTGTAAGACCTATTTTTATCTTTTGGTTATGTACACATCACATTTTTTTGATTTCTTGGTTAAAGATTCCATATGTGCTCAACATGAAGTTGATTTCTAAATAAAGAAAAAAAAATCTAAATAAATAAACTAGAAATTGCACCACATGTTGCAAAAGAAACACTGTAAGGCAATGTCATAGGAAAGAGTAGCCTAGAAGAAATAAGATGTTGCAGAGAAGGAGCCATCGTGAAGGAATGAAAGGCAAATTTTTCTTCCATGGAAGCATGTCGTGGAGGTTTCAAAGATATTGATGATAAGATTATCAACCAGAAAATTTTGTTATAGATATTGAAATAGGAAATTGGGGGTGAAATTCCTTTCATGATTAATAATCCTCTGAAACAAGCATGAAATGAGCATGTAACTCAAATAATATATTTTAAATACATTCAAGTGCAATCTATCTAGCATAGATGTAAATAAATAGAATTTTTATTGACAAAAATAGAGTTTACTCCAAGTTCATCTACATATGTGAGTGCCAATTTCATGCTTATCAGAAAGTGAATGTCATTTTAATATGAAGATATTTTTGGAAGGAGATATTGTTCTTTATGTTATGGTTTATTTTCTTAACTCCAAACTTGGTTTACTATTTCTTTATATACACAAGGAAAAAAAAAACAAAGTAAATTCACAAATTTAAGTTATAGTTTTACATTTTATAATTAGAAATTTGGTTTCATATTAAAATATTTT
The DNA here is from genome assembly GCA_034641835.2 of Pinus albicaulis. Lineage (NCBI taxonomy): Eukaryota > Viridiplantae > Streptophyta > Pinopsida > Pinales > Pinaceae > Pinus > Pinus albicaulis. The sequence goes on along the minus strand of CM076580.1, from coordinate 1,076,294,092 downwards.
ACACATCTTATGTTATTCTAAATTGATCAAGGGTATATAATTTTTACGGTGGTGTTATCAACTAGAAAATTTTGTTATAGATATTGAAATAGGTAACTGGGGGTGAAAATCCTTTGGTGATTAATAATCCTTTGAAACAAGCATGAAATGAGCATGTAACTTAAATAAGATATTTTAAATACATTCAAGTATAATCTATCTAGCATAGATGTAAATAAAGATAATTTTTATTGACAAAAATAGGGTTTACTCCAAGTTCATCTACATATCCGAACGCCATTGCATGCTTATCACAAAGTGAATGTCATTTTAATATAGAGACATTTTTGGAAGTAGATATTGTTCTTTATGTTATGGCTTATTTTCTTAACTCCAAACTTGGTGTAGTCTTTCTCTATATACATAAGAAAAAAAATACAAAGTAAATTCACAAATTGAAGTTATGGTTTTATATTTTATAATTACAAATCTAGTTTCTTATTAAAATATTTTACACATCTTATGTTATTCTAAATTGATCAAGAGTATATAATTTTTAGGGTGGTATGAACTAAAATTCCCATGAGGTCTATCACTATGTATGGGGTTCATTGCAACCTTGGATATATTCTGTGAGTTGTTGTGATTTTTTTCTTGTGGCTACAAATTATTTTTGGTTTTCACCTAGTTATCATGATTCAAAACTTTGTTATCATCTTAGATCCTTATAGCATTAGATATATTTTGTGAGCTAATGTGATGTTATGTTTTTCACAATGACTCAAAAATCATTTATTATACCACAATATTGACTTTCTTATTGTTTGTTTTGTTTATGAAGCCTTTGAAAAAACGAGAGGAAAATTTGATTTTACAGTGTGATCGCCCCAGCATGGGTGGGGGTTTCAAAAATTGGAGACTAAATTGAATGGTTATTGTTAGAAATTGTTGTATAAGATGGGAAATTTGGATGATTTGTAGACAATATGGATGTCATAACATATATATTTTTTGAATTTTTTAGTGTCTCTGGCCAGCATGCATCTAATAGGATCCATTTCAACTGAGAACTTCAATACGTCACTGTGCGAATAATAACTTGTGACATCCCTAGCCATTTTTTTTTATTGTGGATCAAGTTATAAACTAACAACTTGTGAAATCCATAGCCATTTTCTTTGATTATGGATCAAGTTATAAACTAGAATATACTCTCTCTTCAGAAGACTCTACATTATATATTGGATGGAGGGAAAGGTTATGATAAAAATTATACAAAAAACCCCTTAGGTTTGTCTCAACTTAGTCTATTGTTAATCACATACTATAATCTACAGTATGGATTGAGTGGGAGATATTATGATAAAACTTATATAAAAAACCCCTAAGGGTTGTCTCAACTTACTCTATTGTTAATCAAATACTATAACCTAGAGTAAGGACTGAGTGGGTTTCTTCTTTTGTAAGTTTTGTTTGGAATTGAAAAATAAAAAAGTTATAAAAGCTAAAATTATGTAGTGAAAAAATTTATTTAAAATTTCATAATAAAAAGTTAAGTTTGACATCATATAATATGAAAATTGTTTATGATTATAAAGTAAAAAACATGTAAGATTTTTTTTTAGCTACAGTTAGGTAATTAAAGATATGTATATAGTTTTTTTTAAGGGAAAAAATTTGATATTCATTAACAAAAAAATCCTAAAGAGTATGTATATAGTTACAAACAGTTATGTAGTTACAAACTATTACAATTAAGTAATTAAAGGTAAATTTAGTGTTATTTAAGAAATGAGAATTATGAACATTCATAATTATTGCTCAAGATAAATCATGTAGTGTGGAATAATTTGAAAATTTAAAAAGATCACATATTTTAAAAAAAATCATTATTAATTTAATTTTTTATACTCATGAATAATAAAAAAGTTGTAACATAAATAATATATAACAAAAAAAACCATGTATTTTTTGAATAATAAAATAGTTGTAACAAAAATAATATAGAACTAGAAAAAATATGTATATTTGGATGTATGAAAATTTAGATACATTTTATTAAGTCAAATTTTAAAAGAATAATGGTTATAAACATTTAAAAATAATTAGTTTAGATCTATATTATTGATCAGAGGGATCAATGAGGTTTGCATATCAAGATATTTGATCCCTCTTGGCTCTTGGTAGATCCAGAGTTAGGCCATCTTAATTTTCCCCTCTAGATAAACTAAATTCCACATGAATACCATGGGTCAATACCATTGGTTGATGTTCATAATTATTGCTCAAGATAATTATTGTTAAAAGAATAATGGTTATAAACATTTAAAACTAATTTTATTAAATAATTAGTTTAGATCTATATTATTGATGAGAGGGATCAATGAGGTTTGCATATCAATATATTTCATCTCTCTTGCCTCTTGGTAGATCTAGAGTTAGGCCATCTTAATCCCCCCCTTTAGATAAACTACATTCCACATGAATACCATGGGTCAATACCATGGGTTGTTTTTATAGTTTATTATTATTATATTTTATTATTTTTATTTTTTTATTGTATCTTGACCTAGTTAAAATGTTCGTTACATTATGTCCACTTTTTATTTAATTTACTTTTATTTTTATTTTTGTGTAATTTGACAAAGTCACCAAAACCTAAATTCAATCTAACTTATTAAAAAGAAAAAAAACTAACATTATATATATATATATATATATATATATACATATATACATATATATATATACATATACATATACATATACATATATACATATATACATATATACATATATATATATATATATATATATATATATATATATATATATATATATATATATATATACACACACACTTGTGAATGTAATGGCCTAAAACATTTCAATCGTCTAACATTTGATCCAATGGCTCAAACACAACTAGGGGAGTTGTTTTCAAATAGATAAATGTTAGCTATGGAAAAAAATAAAAATAGTTTTAATTAAAAGTCTTATAACTTAGTGTTACAATGCAATTTGTTTAATTTTAATTTTAATAAGAAAATGAGAACAATTACATTAAAAATAGTTCATTATCTAACTATAATTGTTATACTATTAGTTAACATCCTCTATAGAACTATTTTTGGAGAAGGTTATCATTATTAAAATCTAATTAATATGATATCCAATTCCTAAATGGGAAACCAATAGTTTATTTAATATCTTCTCAGTAAAATATATATTGATATTCCTAAATGGGAAACCAATAGTTTACTTAATTTCTTCTCAATAAAATATATATAGAGACATGAATTATTTGAAATTGTTTTTATGAGTTTTTAAAATTAAATTTAAAAACATATATACAAAATTTTAATTAATAAAATGTATAATATAGAGGTATAAATGGAAACAAGTTTTTATATATTTTTAAGATAGAATATAAAAAATTCTAAATATTAAATTTAACATGTAAAATTAATTTATCGTACATTGGCAAATAATCATATTTTGCAGTAACTCCTTTACCCGTTGTGGCATAGAGTGATGGCTTGTACAACTAATTAGCCTCCATACTTCTCAAAGTGAAATTCTTAGTTATTGCACTTATTATATATGTGATATTATTAAACTAAAGTAAAAAAAAAAACAATGGTAAAATAAAATATGGGTAAGAAATTCAATGCATAAGAATTAAAACGAAGATAAATGGAGATTAAAAAAGAAATTTTAAAAGATTTGTTGATAACGTTAAATGACACACACATTTAAAAAGCTAGAAAAAGGATATATAATAGGTATAAGTTGTGATCCAACACTACAATTGATCATACATCTATCATAATTGACAATTGGAAGCACATAAATTTGTCATAAAGCAGTAAATATTTTTAGCACAAAAAATGTCAAAGTTAGATTCATTATGGCTCCTTCAACAAAAACTCCAGGTTGATAATCAGAATGTACACAGGAGGAACAAATATTTAGATTCAATATGGCCCCTTAAACAAATACTACAAGTTGAAAATCATAATATACATGGGAGGAGAAAATGAAATATATATTTCTAAGTTGATTTTTAAAGTTCAAGGTTAAGACAACTCCAAACCTTGAAGACTGTCAAGGAAATCCTTTAAGCCAAAACATGTGGTAGTCACTTTGGCTTAGTGTTTTTTCTTAAAATCCTCTTAAAGGGTTTTGTAAACCAAAAACGCGTAAGGAAGCGATGTCAATGTACACTAGAGAAGAAAATAGAATTTCATTGTCTATGTTGATTGTTAAAGTTTTCAGGTTAATTCAGTTGGAAATTTTGAATATGGTGAAGGAAATATCCAAAGCCAAAACAAGTTGTCACTCTGGTTTGTTGGTTATTCTCAAAATCCTCTTACTAAAAATTATAGACCAAAAAAAAGTGGTAGTTGTTGATATCACTTCGACATTCTCATTATTTGAATTGGTACATTTCTAAGAAAATCCACTAAAGAGAAATAAATCATAGGAAATCATTAGAAGTATTCATGGGAGAGAATGTACACAGTATAAAAACAAGTGAAGCAAAAATAAATTGACGGGTTGTACGGTTGTAAGTACAATCTTGAAACTGCTAAGCATTCCCTCAATTAACATATTGCAACTCAAATTGTAACATATCACATATGTCTTCATCCATACTATTTTTCCATATGCTATCACCTTACGATGTTCCCTTTGCAACATATGGTGCAATTGCTAGTTATGAAAATATGAGATGTGCTATGATGTAAGTGCTTTGATGTTTATCCACATTTATCACTCATTTTTAAGCATGTTGCATCCCCTAGCACAGGGCACAACCACTCCCCGTGAGGTTTGATGAGGCCCATCCTCAACTAGTTGTGTTTTAATGTTTATCCACATTTATGAGGCCCATCCTCAACTAGTTGTGTTTTAATGTTTATCCACATTTATTAATCATTTAATTTATATGGTTACACTAATATATATGTGAAAAATAAATTATTCACAACATATTTTATGTATATTATGCATATAAAAAATATATTTAATAAATAATTTTATTTATAAATATTTTGTAAATTTCATTACATATATAATTAAGTTAATTTTTAAATAAAATAATATTATTAATTAGTTTTTGGATAATTATTTTTTTAATTAAATTTCTTTATATATAATTTGTATTCTTATAAATTGATAAACAAATATTTAAGAGTTAATTCTTTCTAAATATCTCATTATAAAATTTACATAGTTTGTGTTTGACTCTAAAAAAATAAAAAAAAATCCGCATTTAAAAATTTGAAAATAATATTCAATATTAAATTGCTTATACTAAAATAATTTAAAATATATTTTAATATACATATCTTTCATTTATATATTGAACTTATATATTTTATTGAAATATTATAACGAAATTATACTTTGGTTATAATTACTTCTTTTTAAGTATCTCATTGCAAAATTTACATTATTGGTGTTTGATAAAAAAATCCATAGTTAAAATTTTGAAAATAAAATTCCATATTAAGTTATACATATTTAAAAATTATATATATATATATATATATATATATATATATATATATATATATATATATATATATATATATATATATATAAAATTTAAAATTTAAAAATATATTTTAGTATATCTATCTTATTTTAAAAATATATATTAATATATCTATCTAATTTTTAAAATGTATTTTAATATATTTGAATTTTCTGCCTTTAAATAGGTTACATGAAAGAATAATACTATGGGAATAACCATGGGTCAAAAATACCATGAAAAAACCACGAGCCACAAAAAATGTGACAGATAATTTTAATTGTTTTTATGAAATTTGACTATGTCAAAATGTTAGGTCCATAATAAAATTTGCATATCATGATCCACCACTCTTAAACATAAAACTCTCAATAAATAATGACCATATATGTGAATAAATTTTTTATTTCTATTATTTTAATTATACAAATTTAGATTATAGTTTAAAGACGGGGAATTTTGGATGGAAAGCGGAAGGGAAATGAAGTTATGGTGAAGAGATATTATGATGGAACTAATTTGAGGGACAAGCACGAGGCTCTAGACTCAAATGAAAACTTAGGAAACTTGAGCATTATTCTTGGCTCAGTGGTGTGTTGTCACGTAGATTTTCCTTGAAGTTGTAGGTGTTAGTGTCAGCCTTTGCAGCCTTCCTCTAGTGATCAAACTTTCTCTTACAAAGTGATTTTAAGATGTCAAGGTCAAATTTTGTCATTTCAGTGAGTCTTCAAGTAAAATTTGGTCACTAAGTATTAGGTCTAGGGTTTGCTTTCACTCCTTTCAGAGTTGTCCAAATGTTGGTCCATGTCACCATTCAGCTGAGTGTACCATCATTCAGAGGGTTTTCATCATCATGTCAGGTTCCAATGGGTCATTTTACACCTTTTTCATGCTTCAGTTGTGCCTAGGTAAGGTTCATTTCCCTCTCCTAGGGTTTTGAAGGTAATTTCTCTTGGATGGTCAAATCATTAGCCAAACTTGTATCCTGATGTTCATACACCTTCCCCTATCCTAAATTTACCTTATTAAACACTTCCCATCACTGAGATCCCCCAAATTCCTCATTTTCACACAAACCCTAATTTCTTGATATAACTTGGCAATTTTCCAGGCTAGGCCTGTGTTTTGCCCTTTTGGACCCCTTCCCCTCACTCAATCTCTGAAATTCCACTTTCCCCTACTTCCTAACATCCCTACCTACTTCCCAAATTTTCTCAAGAATTTAGAAGCCCCTTATCCCCTTCATTTCGCTTCATTTCAACAAATCCCTTGTTCCACACATCGGGATAGGTTTTACTCCAATGATGTTTCTGAGCAAGAAAAGATGAATTTGGGAAAATTGAGAGAGGGTTTTGTCCACAATAGTCGAAGGAAGAAAAAACTCCTTCACTTTTTACATAGGTGTCATGGTTTTAGAGAAATTTCAAAAATACAGTTGCCTCAGGTGAATTGATGCACCTCTGAAGTGACCTTGGGAAAATTAGGATTTCTCCTAGCTTGGTTGGCCAAATGACTTGCTTGATGATTCAAATGATAACTAGAAACAAAGAGATTTCCAATGAGCTATCATGAGCTCAATTTGGAGCTAAGGAAGACTTTAAAAAGTTGACTGCAACAGCACTCTGCCTTGAGGCAGCCTCATTATGCTCATTTTGACCAGTCTTGGGAGATTTGATTTTTGATAGGGAAAATGAACTCAAAATTTACATATTCCAGTTGGGTTGGAAAGTAGACTCAATAAGCGTTAAAAATAGCTATCCCACGCCCAATTTGGACACCAGGAAGGCTTCCAAAAGCCTCCTTCAAAAAGGCGCTACGCATTGGGCTAAAAAGCTTGAAATCCATTCAAATCTTTCACCAAAGCTCTCAAATTGCTAAATTCTTCATTTCCCAAATAAGTTAACATCCCTCCATGAAAAATGAATGAATTTCTCTTGGTTATTATGGTGATTTAATGAGAAAAAATCAAAACCCTACCTCTTTACATTTCTTGCCAAAAGCAGTTGCATAAGGTTTGCAAATTGCATGTTTCACTGCCAATTCCACTCCTAGCCATTTCTCACTCCCTCACTCCTTCATTCCCTCAATAATTTTCTCCCTCTATTTACCTTCTCATCTACCCATTCCACATTTCCCATATCCCTAATCAACTAGCCCTAAATCCCTAATCCCACTATCCCAAATCCTAGTTAAATATCCCCAAACCCTAATTTCCATCCCAAACCCTAGATATCATCCCCTAAACCCTTTCATTTCCTAAAATCCTACAAATAGCATCAAACCGTCCCCTCATCAGTCCCACTCATCCATGGCGCTCAAAAACACGAAGGAAAAACCGGCAAGCTGCCCAAAGAAGCCAAACCGAGATGACATCCATTAAGCGAGAGATTGAGGCTGATCGCGAAAATTGGCTTGAAAGGGTAAATATTCACTTGGAGAAGCTGTTAGAGAAGTCCAAAAATTAAAATAACATGTTGAGGCACATGAAGAATCATTATTGGGCTAGAACTCATGTTTGCAAGGCACGAATCAAGATCCTGAAAGCTAAATTAAAGAGGGCATTAAAGCGTCGCAAAAGGCATGATCGACTCCAAATTTTGGCCAAAGCTTCCTTGGCCCAGCATAGCGCATGATGGAGGACACTCAGCCCAAATTTCAAGAAATTTGGGACACATTTTGTCAATTTTGAATTTTTTGGCCTTAACACAGATTTTTCCGCCCGACGCGTAGCGCCACTTGGTGCGCGCTTATAATTGGCAGCTCCTCTTAGGGAAAAATTTGTATTTATGGATTTTTCATCAAAAGTTATGCATTCCTACCCATTACCTAAGGATTTGGACAACTTTTGGGTTGCCTAAAGGGTCAAAAACACCCTAAAAATGACCTTTCTGCCACTTTTTGGACACACAGGAAGTAGTGCTGGGAAAACTAATTTTTGGAGGGGCAAATGGAAACCAAATTCAGAAATTCCACTTGGGTTGGAAAGTAGACAGGCATAGATTTCCAACGAGCTATTCTGTGCTTAATTTGGACTTTGGGAAGGCCCTCAAAGTAAGCCTCAAAGTGGCACGACGCATAGAGATTTCAGGCGCGGCGCATTGGGAATTTTGGCCTAGTTTTCACTCATCAACTGAGATTTTCGCCTAGTTTTGGCTAGTTTGACTTTTTTATCTCCAAATGTAAAATTCTTGATGTAACTTGATGTAATTTCATAATTTTGATGTAATTTTGGCACATTTTTACTCATCCAAGTAGATTCATTCACCAAAAAGTGAAATGTAACTGAATGAATCAGTTTCCTATCTTATAGAGGCAAGCTGTTTCATTGCCTATTTTCCAGTTCTTAGTTTAGATCTTGTTGAAACAACTCCTAAACTAATGAGATCGACCCCTAGAGGCATGGGAATGAGTTAGGCTTGTCTATATCTTGTATTTTCTCAGTCATTTTCAGAGGTTGGACTCTTGGGATTGCTTGGCACTTCATTGTACATTTCATCTCTGCATTTTGGCAAAGGAATAGACCAGGGTTTGCAGCACTCTTTGGGATCCATGTGGATCTATGTTTTGATGGTGTGTTTCTCTCTGTGATTGTAAGTTTACTGAAGTTTCATGTGTATCATTTCCCTTCTTATTTCCTCTCAAATTAAACAAACAAGTGATAAAGGTGGAATCCATTAGATTTGCAGTGCTCTACTTGAAGTTTTGTTTAATTTTCCATGTTTTCAACTGTCTGAAGAGGATTCTTGAATGCCTCTTGCCCTCTTCAACTCCTCACTGGTCTGATCTATCCATTTCATTCAATTTTGAAGCATCAAAACATTTTCCTTCCTTGCCCCATTCAGCCCTCTGCAAAACTGATCATTTCCCGGACCCAAAATCTGCCTTTCCCTTTGATTCCAACAAAAACCCCCAAATCAAATCAAAATCTTTGACATATATACCTAGCCTAAAATCAGCATTTATTTCAAGTCTTCTCAAGCCTCACTGATTATTTTTTGTTGAGATTGACCCGGAGAGAGCCCTCTCCCAATCTGGTAGGGCTAGCTACCAGATTAAGAGTGGTTTGATGTTACCCTAGACTTTGCCTTCCTTCAGCCTGAGGTATATTTAGGCAATAACATAGTGGCGACCATACTGGGGAAGAAAAGTTTGTTTTTTTCTTGATAAACTACAGACGGAGCCTGAAGTTAGCTAGGCAGCCTTTGAAACACTCTTGCTTTGCATTAGTGAAAGTAGATAAATGCTACTTCAGTCAATCTCCGGTCTAGTTTATGAAATGAACATCTAGTTCCTCAGTAAGATCTAATCAAGTTCAGATCTGATTGTTGATGGTGGACAACGATCAGACACTGTAAGGCTGAAATCATTCACCTGGCGACTCTAAATCAGTTTCGAGATCAGATCCAAGGACTCCACTAGAGGATGAACCTGACCAGCAGAAACATGAAAGGACAATATGGAAAGATCAGGTATTCAAGTTGGAATTTCATCCAAGACATTTTGTTCTTTGTCATAAATCATTTCTTCTCTTTTCTCGAAAATTTCAAGAAGGCTTTTCAAAGTATATTGTATTTGAGAAAAGATCCTTGGCCTTCATTTGATTCCTTCGCTTTGAATATTGTAAATACCAAAGATTTGCATGATTTTGAGCTTGATCAAGACCTTTCTTCTGAATCTTGTGATGACCAGCTTCAAAATGATGAACCTCAAGAGACCAAGACTGATTCTGCAGCATTTGTACATACCCCTATACCTCGTAAAATTCCAGATCGATACAAGCCTCTGATTTTACCTCCTATATCCCATGCCTTCCCTAAAAATCATGATCTACATCTACCAAGATTTGATGGTGAACGCGACAACATCACTGCTGAGACACATGTTCTGAATTTTGAGTCTTTTCTTGTCCTTTTTTAAGTTGATGAAGAGGATGTCAGTATTAGGCTTTTTTCTCTTTCTTTGCAAGGAAAAGTCAAGAGTTGGTTCAAAACCTTGCCCGATGCGAGCATCTCAGATTTCCAGCAGTTCGTCAAAGTTTTCCTCGACAGGTGGGTGGTCAGATAAAACCCTTTCTTGATTATAGAAGAGTATAACCAGCTGAAAAGACTGCTAGGGGAGACAGTACAAAATTTTTCTGCCAGATTTAACAAAGTTTATTATTCGATGCCAGTTGATATAAGACCTCCTCTTGGATCCACTCTCTGGCACTAGCCGGGTGCCTTTGATCCAGAAATTGAGTTTCAGCTAAGAGAAAAGAATCTTGCAACACTTGAAGAGATGCAGGACAGTGCAGTAAATGTAGAGGCTCATTTGCTAATCCGAAGGGCAAGGTTGAAGGAAGAAGAGATGAAAAACATGGATCCGGAGAAATCGACATCTCTAGAGGTAAAGCTTGACATGTTGGTAAGTGCAGTAGAAGAGATGATGCAAAAGATCACCACAAGGAATGAGTATAATGCTCAAGCCCATGGCTCGCTAATTGAATAAGAACAAGTTGTTGATCCAAAACATTTTGTTTGTTATCCCAGTTGTCATAGATCTGATAATGATTGTTTTGTAGATCATCTTGGAGAAGAGAGATCTTTTGATTTGACATGTATGCTTGACGATGTGTTTTATAATGATGATTTGCCTTAGTTTGATCAGTATGATGATGATTATGTTCTCCAAACAGAAGCTAATCTTGCAGACAAATCAGCAGCTAGTTTGTGGAAGGAGGAAGTTCACTTTCAGCAGCTTCAGTATAGTGCTCAACCGATGCATATCAGCTATGAAAATGATGAGGAAAGTGCAGAAAATTTTGAAGTAAGTGAAGGATATTTGCCTTTTTGTTTTGATTCGTTTCAGTTCATCAGAGATAACGTCCATGCAATCAGAAATCAACTGTCAAAAAGTCTTGATTTGGACCATCTTGAGGGCAATAAAAACCTTGTTCAAGACTTCTCATATCTAGATTTGCAGCCCCCGAATGCCATTGATTGTCAAGTTGCAGATGAAGCCATGGAAGCTGGCACATATGATCAAATGATACAAGATGACTCTGTACCATTTTGTTTTGAATAATTTCAATTTTTGAAGGGTAAATTGCATAGTAAATCTTCAAATGAGTAGCTTGTAGAAAATCATGTAATCTCATCAGAAACAATAGAAAATGGGTTGCAACAGTGTTTTCAAGTTTTTCACGATCCAATAGCTGATGTGTTGGATGATGTTTGCAGTCAAAGTTTTTCTCCATTGACTACATGTGAATTTGACAAAAGTATTGATACAAACTTGATTCGGCAGCCGGTCTCTTTGTCATTCTTAGCAGGAGTCTCGTCACAAAGCTCAAAACGAAGTTTACATTTCTGGTATGAGGAGAAAAGAAGTAATCCATTGTATGAGCTAAGTCCCAGTGTGCAGGAATTTCAAGATCCTTATGCAGTGTTTTTGGAGGCAGATAGAGAATCCATAGTATTCAACAGATCTGTTCACAAGTTTTTATGGGAGTTTCCTTTCAGTAGTTCTCTCTTGTTTTTCATAAACGAGCACTTGCGGAGAATCCAAACAGCAGCCAGGATGCTTACATGTTTGCATTGGTTGTTTCATTTCACTTGATCAGGTGATGAATGAAACTGTTAGAGTAGGTTTTGATGAATAAGCTTCATATTGAGCATATTTCCAGTTTTTCGGTTGTGTTTAAGGATCGAGTCAGTTCTTAGTTGAGTGAGAGTCAATTTGTGTTGTCAAGTCATTAGTTTTCAATCATGCACTTCAGCTTGATTTTTTGACTCCATTTCCCAATGGATGAAGGCACTATCTGCTTTCTAAAGATCTGTAGTTCTTGGAACCTCTAAGGAGCTACCATCCCCATTGGAGCCAATGTTAGTGTCAGTCTTTGCAGCCTTCCTCCAGTGATCAAACATGCTCTTACAAAGTGATTTTAAGGTGTCAAGGTCAAATTTTGTCATTTCAATGAGTCTTCAAGCAAAATTTGGTCACTAAGTATTAGGTCTAGGGTTTGCTTTCACTCCTTTCAAAGTTTTCCAAATGTCGGTCCATGTCACCATTTATCTGAGTGTACCATCATTCAGAGGGTTTTCATCATCATGTTAGGTTCCAATGGGTCATTTTACACCTTGTTCATGCTTCAGTTGTGCCTAGGTAAGGTTCATTTCCCTCTCCTAGGGTTTTGAAGGTAATTTCTCTTGGATGGTCAAATCATCAGCTAAACTTGTATCATAATGTTCATAAACCTTCCCCTATCCTTAATTTACCTTATTAAACACTTTTCATCACTGAGATCCCCCAAATTCCTCATTTTCACACAAACCCTAATTTCTTGATATAACTTGGAAATTTTCTAGGCTAGGCCTGTGTTTTGCCCTTTTGGACCCCTTCCCCTAACTCAATCTCTGAAATTCCACTTTCGCCTACTTCCTAACATCCCTCCCTACTTCCCAAAATTTTCTCAAGAATTTAGAAGCCCCTTATCCCCTTCATTTCGCTTCATTTCTACAAATCCCTTGTTCCACACATCGGGATAGGTTTTACTCCAATGATGTTTCTGAGCAAGAAAAGATGAATTTGGGAAAACTGAGAGAATTTTTTGTCCACAATAGGCCAAGGAAGAAAAAAATCCTTCACTTTTTGCATAGGTGTCATGGTTTTAGAGAAATGTCAAAAATACAGTTGCCTCAGGAGAATTGATGCACCTCTGAAGTGACCTTGGGAAAATCAGGATTTCGCCTAGCTTGGTTGGCCAAATGACTTGCTTGATGAGTCAAATGATAACTATACACAAATATGTTTCCAATGAGCTATCATGAGCTCAATTTGGAGTTGAGGAAGACTTTCAAAAGTTGACTGCAACAGCACTCTGCCTTGAGGCAGCCTCATTCTGCTCATTTTGACCAGTCTTGGTAGATTTGATTTTTGACAGGGAAAATGAACTCAAAATTAAAATATTATAGTTGGGTTGGAAATTAGACTAAATAATATTTCCAACGAGCTATCCCTCACCCAATTTGGACACCGGGAAGGCTCCAAAATCATCTTGCAAAAAGGCACTACGCATTGAGATAGCGCTACGCATTGGGCTAAAAAGCTTGAAATCCATTCAAATATTCCACCAAAGCTCTCAAATTGCTAAATTATTCATTTCCAAAATAAGTTAACATCCCTCCATGACCAATGAATGAATTTCTCTTGGTTCTTATGGTGATTTAATGAGAAAAAATCAAAACCCTACCTCTTTACATTTCTTGCCAAAAGCAGTTGCATAGGGTTAGCAAATTGCATGTTTCATTGCCAATTCCACTCCTAGCCATTTTTCACTCCCTCACTCCTTCATTCCCTCAATAATTTTCTCCATCTCTTTACATTCTCATCTACCCATTCCACATTTCTCATATCCCTAATCAACTAGCCCTAAATCCCTAATCCCACTATCCCAAATCCTAGTTAAATATCCCCAAACCCTAATTTCCATCCCAAACCCTACATAGCATCCCCTAAACCCTTTCATTCCATAAAATCCTATAACTAGCATCAAACCATCCCCTCATCAGTCCCACTCATCCATGGCGCTCAAAAACATGAAGGAAAAACCAGCAAGCTGCCCAAAGAAGCCAAACCGAGATGACATCCATTGAGCGAGAGATTGAGGCTGATCGCGAAACTTGGCTTGAAAGGGTCAATATTCACTTGGAGAAGCTGTTAGAGAAGGCCAACAAGGAAAAGAACATGTTGACGCACATGAAGAATCATTATTGGGCCAGAACTCATGTTTGCAAGGCACGAATCAAGATCCTGAAGGCTAAATTAAAGAGGGCATTAAAGCGTCGCAAAAGGCATGATCGACTCCAAATTTTGGCCAAAGCTTCCTTGGCCCAGCAACATGAAGGTTTGGCAGAGGTGATTTAACTCTTCTTGGGATAAATTGGCTGATTTCTCAAGTAAATCTCCCATGGAAAGGGGAGTCAGTGCTTGACCAGGTTGAAACTGTAACATTTCGTTGATAGACTGAGCAGTTATTGGGAAAAAGACGGTTTGACTCAGGGACAAGACTGCTCGTTGATTGGGATCATAATTTGCATGGCAGTAATGGATTATTTCAGAAAAATGTGGACTGAGGGGAGAATATACATGGGAAGATTGGATTCCCATAGTCGAAAAATGTTAGAACCATTCAGGTAGTTATCTCTGTAGTGGCAAAAAAATCGAAGAGGATTTTCACTGAGGACAAGGTCTTTAATTTGGAAATCCCTATCTACTAAAGGCAGACAGTATAAATATATGTGAGGGGCATTCAAGGGTGCGACATTCAAAGCCACAGGAATTTCCATTTCTGGTTCTTGTGGATTCAGAAATGAATTTGGGTTTTGATGAAAAAACGGGCACAATCACAGGTTTGGGAATGAAATTGTAATTTTGGAAATTAAGGAATAAAAGGAAGACCAATCTTGAACTCTGTTTCAAATTTTTATTGTGTGGAATTAAAAAAAAAACTAGGATTTTACAGAGTTCAACGGGAATTTAGGTAAATACCTGTTTTCTGGTAAATGAACAATGATTAAAACAGGTGTTGACTATGGCGGATGAATTCTGGATTACTCGACTGCAATTTTCTTTAGCAAGGTGGCAGTTGGCAAACTTCAACAGTTGATTTTGGAATTCGTTGCATGGTACACTAGTCACTGCACGAGATAGTGAAAATGACGTGGGTACATTTGTTTTATTTGCAAAGTCAAAGGTTGGCGGGTTTTTTATTTTTTTAATAGATGACATCAGCAAGTACGGTGGCTTCGTCACGGGAGGCAAGCGGTAAGCGGTATTCATCGCACAACTTTTGGGGATGGGCAGTTTTCAGCGGAGGGCGAGCGATTCCATACGATACACGACACATGGCGCATCACTGTTCAGAAAACCACTTGGCCATTGCACGTTATAGTTCGAACGTGGAGGCTCAGCGATATGGACGTCAACCGTAGATCTCAGATTGGTCGATCGAACGGTCTTCAGGAAAGGAAGATGATGAGAAATTAATAGTGTGGGCCCAATGTAATTTATTATGAAATAATCGCATCGGGGGGAATTCTATTGGTGGATTAGGTTATTAATTCACCATGAGGGTTAATTAATCCCTTTTATACGGCGGAGTGTCAGGTTTGTTTATTAACTGGAAATTCATCCAATTAATCATAATTAATACTTATATGGTTATTTTTCAACCAAAGGGGCAGTATAATATATTAATTTGGGAATTTTATTAAAATAATACGGGGATGGGAAATTTGTAGGGATTTAAATAATAAGTTAGAAATTAATATGGAAAGTGAATAAAAGCACTAAGTGTAAAACATTAGGTTAATGTATTTAACTTATGCTTGAATGAGAAGGGTTTTTATGAAATATTGCATAATTTTCCTAAGTAAAATGGGATTTTACTTAGGAAAAGATTTTTTAGAAGTGAATGAATGACATGATGAATGGTTTTAAATACTTAGGCTTTTCTAATTATTGGGCCGAGGGTTCGGTCCCTCCAAAAGTAAAGGAAATGCCTTGAGCCCCTCTAATTTTCAAATGCCTTAGTACTTAGGGGAAATTAGTGAAACTTTTATGGAAAAATGAGAGGAGAAGTTAATAATTTGACTTTGCTTTGCTTGAAATTCTTCCAGTGTAGTGTCTGCCTTTGCACTTGTGATGAAAGTAAATATTTAACACATCTAGAGTCATTTTCCATCACATGTAATTCTGCAACAACATCTACCTACCCTACCTACTTTACCCTACCATTTTTTCTTCTTTATTAGGGTGCACTTAGACTGGAAAACCCTTATTACACTTTTTTCTTTTACATGTGGAAATCTCTCTAATTCTAACCTTATTACATCCAATGGCTCAGATTAAACTGTTGAGCTCCTTTTATTTACTCTACCTATCTACTTATCTGCCAAGATTAAACAGTTTGGTCAGATTTTATTCTCTATCTCTAAAACATAAAATTGAAAGATGAACTAGCCAAGCTTAAACTGTTTGACTGTTCATAAATTGTGACATAAAATACAAGTTGCACACAATTTGTTTGTTTACATAAGAGAAAAAAGTAGTGGCATTTAGACTTGCACACTTTCCTTGGCCTTAATTTTGGTGGAGTTCATTTTCTTTTACTTTTTTGACCATTTTCATTTTTTCACCCTTTGATTTTTCTTTTAGGGTATACCCTCTTTACATTTTTTAAATTTTTTGATTTTTTTGACAATATGGAAAACCTTTGCAACAAGAAAAGGTATGAACATATTACATAGCTCATTAATTCAATCATGATATATTACACCTATTGGTATAGGAGTCTAACAGGGTGAAAATGTGAAGTTGGGTTAAACTTTTTGCCCTTTTTTGAGAAAATAATTTCATTTGTTTTCTATTCTTCAACCTTCTGCAAGCCAAAAAAAAATTTCTGTTTAGAATTTCATTTTACAATAAAAATAAAAGTTGTCAGAAATTTTATTAGCTTAATTAGTTTTTGGAATTTTCTTATACACATTTGATATGTCAACTTAGCATTTCTTTGAGTGTGTGTTTTTTAACAATCAAAGGGTTCATAATAATTTATGTTAATACGCACTGCTGTATTCTTTGAAACTTTGTGTTTTTGAGAAAAAATGTGTTACAACAATCTAGATAGAGTCTACTTTGATTTCGTTATATTTATAAAGCCAACTGATGCATATCATAATTACTAGAATTTTTTGAACTGGTCCTATTTGAAAAGACTACACATTTTGAATATGTTTCGCGACACACAAAATTTCTTGACATATAAGTTATAAATTAGAAATCTAAAAACTACCCATTACAAATGGCGGACCAATGTAATGCACCATAATTTTTTCAATTTTTTTACAGTGTATTTTGGAAGATATAGAATTATGATTTCACTGAATCATAATGACCTTGAGAAATCGTTTGCACCCATTTTATTACAAAATTAATTAAAATTAGTAAATATTTATGAAATTCCATAAAAGTTATATTTCCTAAAAGTAGATTGAATTCTGAAAATGCTTGTCTTGGTTCTGATAGTTAATTCAGAATGTTTCATGGAGTTTAATCAATCCAAAGTTGAAGATATGTATTTAGAGCTTGGCTCTGGGTAATTGCAGACACTTTAGTTCGGCTAAACTCTTAAAAAAAGTTTGAACGAATTTTTTTTGTGCCGACGGCCTATCAAGTTTAACGACATAAAAGTTCGACCAAATTTTTTATAAAAGTTTGGCCGAACTTTTACCCGACTTTCTATCGGTTGGAAAACATCACGAAGCCCCTCCAAAAAAACATTTCGTGGCAATATAAATTGCCGCGAAAGCATTCATTATTTTCTCATATTTTCACACATTTGGTCTGATTTTGCAAAGATCTTGGTTTGATTTTGCAAAGAATTGTTTTTAATTTAAAGAATTTTCTTGGAGGTACATTGAAAGGTCATTTTTGCAAAGGATTGTTTTGGGTTTAAGGAATTTTCTTGGAGGTACATTCAAAGGACATTTTTGCAAATGATTGTTTTGGGTTTAAGGACTTTTCTTGGAGGTACATTCAAAGGACATTACATTCAAAGGGCATTTCTTGGAGGTATGTGATACATTTTTGGATGTTTTTTGAGCTTCATTGTTTTTGAAGGTATGGATTTGGGCTTAATTTTCATTTTTTTTAGAGGTTTTGGGCTTAATTTCCAAAGGAATATTTTTAGGCTTAATTTCGAAAGGACTCTTTTTAGGCTTAATATTCAAAGGATATTTTTTGGAGGTATTTTTTAAAGTGATATTTTTTTAGAGGCTTTTTTTAAAGCGACATTTTTTAAGAAGTTGGAATTAATTTTCAACGGACATTTTTTGGAGATATTTTTTGAAGTGAATTTTTTTTAGAGTACGTGTTTTGGGTTGAAGTAAATCTTTTATAATGATTTTTTAAAATGAGTTTTTGTCTAACTTTTTAAATGAATTTTTTTTGTAGGACTTGGAAGGAAATATTTTGAGCTTCGTTTCATTTTTATAAGAATTTTTTTTCTCGGATTTTTTAAAGTAAGTGTTTTGGATTGAAGTACATATTTTTTGCAAAATTTTAAAATGATTTTTTTTTTTTTTTTAAATTAAATATTTTGTGATTTTTTTTTGTTAATTTAGTTTTTGTCTAAATTTTTGAAAGAAATTGTTTGAACTTCATACTCTTTTATCATGGGAAATAGAAGGAATTGCACGATAAAATATGATCGAAAAATAAACCCTGAGGAACGTAGAGAAGATATGAGAGAATCTTGCAAAAGAAAGAGAGAAGCACTCTCAAATATTGAAAGTGAAAATCAACCTCAACTAGAAGTTGAAACAGGTATGTAAATGTAAATATTAAGAATTTTATATTTAAAAATTTCCTAGTTTAAAATGTGAAGCTTAATTTTTATTTGATGAACTAATTTGAAAAATATTTTGAAATTTAAATAAAGAGAGATATTCCTCAAAACATTTATGATGAGATACAAAATTTTGAAAGATAAAGTGAAAGAGATATTGAACCAATGATTGAAGATGGTGGAAATGTTGAAATAAATTCAAGTGAAGAAATTGAATCACAAGGTATGTATATATATATATATATGTTGAACACATGCATGTATTATTGAAATTATACATATTTATTAATTTATTTATTTATTGAATATGTAAACTTATTATGTACTATTCATTTGAATATGTATAGATGAAATCAATGTTGACGATGAGATGCTAGAAAATGTTGATACTCACACATATGGAGATAAAAGAGTTGACCATGTTATAAGATATCGTGTTAAAATCATTTTTGATACGTACTTCATAAAGGAAAATGTGATAGTTCAAGCCCAAATGTTGAAAGGTCTCCTATCATTAAGGAAATTAAAAGAAGCTACGACTTTATTGGGTATTCAAAAATCAACAAAAGCTAAAAAAATGAAGAAAATTGTGATACAAAATATAAATAGTGCTATAAATTTAATTAGAAGATCTAGAGAGAAAAAAAATTTAGCTATAAGTAGAGCAATACATATGGCAATGGTTCCATCAAGTACTAAAGAGAATCACTTGGTAAAATCTATGGCACGAGCATTAGAAACCTCACGAAAAACTTTGCACAAACATCGGAAATTTTGGTTGCAAATAGATGTAAATTATGAACTCGCTTGTTGGGGAGCTATTTGTAGGAAACCATACAAATATAGACTTGGAGAAAATGTAAAAAAAATAATATATGAATATTGGAAGAAAAATTCATCTGTTTCGCCAAATGCAAGGGTTGTGATGCGAAGAAGAATAACACGAAATCAATACGAAGAACATGAAAAACATTTATTGGACACCACTCAGATAGAGTTGTTCAACAAGTTCAAAGAAGAGAATCATGAAATTCAGGTCTCAATCAGTGCTTTTGTTCAACAAAAACCATGGTATGTAAAACCTATCACCGTACGCGACACTTGTTTTTGTCGTTATCATGTGGAATTTCAGTTATATTATGACACATTCCTTAATTTTGGTTGAAAATTTTGGAAAAATTCACCTCCTCCTTCCACTATCCATGATTTCATATCTCAAATTCTATGTGACAGATAAAGCGACGAATTATTTTACGAAAATAAATGTGTTGGTGGTAAAAAATGCGATGAATGTGGAAATTTGACTAAATTTTAAAACAAATATCATACTGATATAAATGACTAATCATTTTCCAACATGAAACTGAAATGGAAGAGATATGAATATATCCATATATCGATTCAAGGTTCAAATAGTGCTAAAAGAATTGAAATACAAGAAGAAGAAATTTTTGTGATAGATTTTTTGAGAAAGTTTGAGGTAGAAATTTATAAAGACACCAAGAATTCCCATAGATCTCAATGGAAAGACTTCCAATTCAAAAAACCTCATGAATTTTTTCCACCAAGGACCATTTTATCGGTAGTTGATTTTGCAGAAAACTACACATTTATTCCACAAAAAGAAATTCAGAGTGAATACTATCATTCTGACCAAGTCTCCATGCTCGTCCATATTCTATATAGACATGATGAATGAAACGTTGATCATATAGAAAGCGTCAGTGAAAATCAACATGTTATTAAATAATATCACTTTTATATCAGTGACGATCGTACAAATGATACATATTTTATACAACACTATTTTGGAAAGATATATGACTCTTTGAAAAGTCATGGAATAAAATTCAATGAACATTGGATATGGTCAGATGGATGCGCGGGTCAATTCAAATCTTCACGATCATTATTTTGGTTGTGTTTCCTTCATAAGAAAACCTGCATTAAACATTATTGGAATTTATTTGAGACTGGCCATGGAAAAGGAGAATATGATGGTGTAGGAACATGAATAAAATGAGCACTTCGAAGATATCAAATGAACCCCTATGCAAACCAACTTGTGGATGCTAAAGAATTTTTTCAATGGTGCATTGCTGCTCTAAGCCATGATACTAACCGATCAAGGGAAGTGTGAAGGTACATTTAATTTAATTTTCATTGGATATCTAATTTTAAATAGTGTACATTTATCATGTAATGATTATCTTTGATGGTATTTTGATATCATATTTACATTCTTCTTTGAATTTTCCATATATAGGTTTTTTTGGCATATTGGGATCGAATATGTAGATAGATCAATTGGAAATGATGTTGAAACAATAAAAGGGACTCGAAAATTACATTCAATTAAAAAAAAGTTGTCCACAAATGTGTTTTCATTGGATAAAAGAAAATATTCTTGTTTTTTTCATGTTTTCATAGACAACACAAAAACCAATGACGTTTGTGAAAAAAAAATGTATGTAAATATTGGAAACATACAGAGCTAAATACAATGGGGAAAATGTCCATTGTAATGTTTGAAGAATGAAATTAGAGGAGACTACAATATCATCTGATGGTGATCGAGTTTCTGACCTTATTAGAGAAGGTAACATTTGAATTGCTTTCAAATGATAGAGATCTAGAAATAAATTTAAATACATAAGATTGTTAAGTTTGTTTTATTGTGCAGGAGATGTTTTTGTTGTAATTGCACCAACTGACAACGATGAAAATGTGAAGTATTATTTGATGTGTTGCACTGAACGAAAAATGAAATTATTAGAAAACTATAATGATCACGGGTTTCCATATGAACGAGGATCTACTATACTGAAAGGTGATTTTTTCAAACAAACTAATCAAAGTGGGGATTTTGTTTACTTTGAAGAATATGAACCTAATGTCATAAGTTTTCAATATAGTCACTTGGTGTGTGCAACACGCATAAAGTTGATAGAGGTTCAATCAAAGAAAAAAACAAAAATTAAGAAATGGAAAATGTCAAAATCCGATCATGAACGGATCATTGAAGATGGCATTCCATTGGAATTTTTTTGATTGAACTACCCAACAATTTCTTCTCTTTGGATGCATGTTTAATAACTTCCAGAACTCAACTAAAAATTGTGCTTCCTTGTTATGTTATCTGTGCAAGTGTTTGCACATGTACATTGTTTTGGTACATGCACACTAGTATCAACTGAAAGTAGCTTTTATATACATGCATTGATTAAAAATGTTGCATGTATTGGATATATATATATGTTCTAGAATTAAATTCACTGAAATTAGATTTTCTATGTGCATTGATGAAAAATGTTGCAAGTACTAGATATATATGTTCTAGAATGCAATTAACTGAAAGTAATTTTTCTATGTGCATTGATGAAAAATGTTGCACGTACTGGATATATACATGTTCTAGGCAATTAACTGAAAGTAGATTTTCTACATGTGCATTGATGAAAAATGTTACACATATTGGATATATATATGTTCTAGAATGCAATTAACTATTCAAGTAGTTTTACTATGTGCATTGATTAAAAATGTTTCATGTACTAAATATATATATGTTCTAGAATGCAATTAACTGAAAGTAGCTAAATTCTATTGACATTGATGAAAAATGTTGAAGTACTGGATATATATGTTCTAGAAATAAATTAACTATTCAAATAGTTTTTCTATGTGCATTGATGAAAAATGTTGCACGTACTGGAGATATATACATTATAGAATGAATTTTTAAAATTTATGAGTGTTTTCAACACATATAACAAGACCTAGAATATTATGATTGTTTATATATATATATATACACACACACATACACATCAATATGTATTGTACTTCAATCGTTTTAACATATATATTCAAACATGTGTACAATCATTTCTACATGCACATATATTCATGTGAATTTTTTTTTGTTTGGAAAATGACAACTTGAATTTTAAAAACAAACATAATATCATAGTCACATGACAAATGTAGTTCAACCATCCAAAACTTGAATTTTAAAAACTTCTTGATTATATCACAACATTAATTCACATGCCATGCCAATTGTAGTTCAACTATCCAATAAAAACATTTAACATTATATCACATGTGAAATGTAGATCAACCATCCAAAACTTAAGTTTTAATTTAACAAAAAATTATATATCACAACATTACTTCACATGCCAAATGTAGTTCACCATCCAAAACTTATGTTTTAAAAGAAAAAAAAATTATAACACAACATTACTTCACATGCCAAATGTAGTTCAAAAGCAAAACATTAATATAGATCACAACATTAATTCAAAACAAATTATAACACAACATTACTTCACATGCCAAATGTAGTTCAAAAGGAAACATTAATATAGATCACAACATTACTTCACATGCCAAATGTAGTTCAACCATCCAAAACTTGAGTTTTTCAAAAGCAAAACATTAATATAGATCACAACATTACTTCACATGCCAAATGTAGTTCTTGACCATCCAAAACTTAAGTTTTAGAAACATAACAAATTATAAGACAACATTACTTCGCATGCCAAATGTAGTTCAACTATCCAAAACTTGAGTTATAAAAAAAAAACATTATAGATCACAAGTATCAAATTTTTTTAAAAACAAAACATTATAGATCACAAGTATCAAAATTTGAGTTTTAAAAACAAAACATTATAGATCACAAGTATCAAGTATCAAGTAACATTACTTCACATGCCAAATGTATTTCAACCATAACACTTTAAAAACAAAACAAATTATTTAACACAACATTACTTCACATCACATGCCAAATGTAGTTCAACCATCCAAAACTTGAGTTTTAAAAACAAAACAAATTATATATAACATTGTAACATTAATTCACATGCTAAATGTAGTTCAACCATCCAAAACTAAAGTTTTAAAAACATTATATATCACATTCACATGTACCAAATGTAGTTCACATAAAATATGTCCAAAATTTGTAGATCTCATAAGTATCAAGTATCAAGTTATATATGACTGCATCTAGATAAGAATATATATAAAAAGGTAAATTTAAGACTAAATCTATTGAAAATATAATGTTGCACGTGTGCATGTGCATCATCCATAAAATATAGATGGATGTAGTGTCTTTCCTAACAAAGTACCAATCCGCGAGCTATCCTGCAAAGCATGGGGAACCTATAAACAATGCGTAGAAACATTAAAATTTGATGTTTTAAATTTGAGTGAGAATATATATAACTTCATGTAAAAAACAAAATATAAAAAAAAATCACGCAATACCTCATGAGGTTCCCTCTCCATTTGTTGCTCGTCTGCTACAACTTCCTCCACGGGAACATCTCCAACAGTAAACTGTACAATATATATATATATATATATATTAAAAAATTTCAAATGAAAATGCATATATATATAAAATTATTTTCAATAATATTAAAAAAAAAGTTAGACAACTTGTTCAAATGGTTGAAATGGTGTGGATGTTCCTATCTCCATTGCTAGAGTCTGTGGAGAAAATAAATCCTCTATAGAAACCTAAAATTAAAAAAATTTAAAAGTCTAAAATAACTCAAGATCAAGATCTCAATTTATAATAAGACTTTTAAACTTCAATTTATAAATTATAACTTTTAAACATATATATTTAAGTGAAAAATTGAATACTTCTGCTGGTGGATTTGGCACATCTCCTAAGAGAGGCTCCAAAAGAAAATCTCCAAAAACCTAAATTTCAAAAAACTTAAAATAACTCAAAATCTCTAGATCTCAATTTATAATAAAAATTTTAAGCTTCAATTTATAACTTATAACTTAAAAACATATATATATTTAAGTGAAAAATTGAATACTTGTGCTGTCGGATTTGGCACATATCCTAAGGAAGTAGAAGGTACATCTCCCAAGGAAGAAGAAGGTATCGCCATCCCAAAAACATTGGACGGAATCAGAATCTGTTAAAACATTTTATTATATATATGTACATGTACATGTGTGCACAAATATTTATTTTAAAAATATCACTTAAAAAAGACTAACGTTTGCCAACATATCTTGAGGGTGAGACCCATCTTGATTGTTTGAACCAGAGGCTCCGAACGTGATATTAACATTTTCTTCATTCATCAAGCGTGACAACGGTAAATGGTGTTAACATATAATGATACATTTTTATTAGATTAATGTATACAAATAAATGTATGTATATATGTATTTATTACAAATTGTACATGTGTTAAAATAATTGAACCCTATCCATTGACACATACCGTTCCCATGCCCTCTTCCTCATGAACAATTAGGTCATACCAACCATTGCAACAATTCTTTGCATATGTTTTGAGATATTCAACACTCATGTTGTCAATCTCTTCATCTATATAATATACAAAATTAGCGCTTGCATTCTCACGTGCTCTTTGTTGATTCAGATAAACATCGACTCCACCCAATCCACTATGAAAATTGTCGATGATGGCATCCCTTGCTTCTCGACTAATTTGAGAAGTGGCTTCCATCTCTGACCACAAAGTTTCGACACAAAAAGGTCGAATAACCAATGGTGGCTTAGGGCGAGGCAACTCAACATCACACCTAGCGCCCCTACAGTCACACAATCAACCTTTTCCAGGACCAAAAAATTCAGAGGGAAGGTCATTGTAATTGGGTTTCATTTGCAAAAATAATTTTGCATAAAATAATTTTTAAAAATAAAGCGAAACCTTGTCGTTCCATGGGAGTATTCCATAGGCCACAAGGTGTTTATCATACAAATAGTGAGCTATATCAGGGTGCTTGAAATATTGCACCTTCAAAATCTTTATTTTTGGCCCTTATTTGAAATTAAATATAGGCTTTTCCATTGCTGTTATAACTCTTTCTTTAACAACCTCCCATTTATCGGGACCCATCACTATTTCCTTTCTTTTTCTCATGACTTCTACAAAATATCAGTGGTTGGCCCAAGCTTTTGGTACACATATACTAGTTCACCTAAATAGTGTGTAACTATTTCTAATCTTTGTTGACTCTTAGCAGGTAGTGTCAAAGCCACGAGATGTCTCTGCAATTTTGCATGAAGATGTTGACACCTTTCTAAGGTGCATTGTTGCATGTTTCTTTCCCAAGGTATATCAGAAATGTCGGCTGGATAAGTCGTGGTGGGTGGACAAACTTCTTCTTGAATGACGCGTTTTTCCCTACGTCTTTTTTGACCAACATTTGGAGCATTTTTAGCCTCTGCATCAATATATAAAATTTTTTATATTAGAAAAAAACATGTAAACAAATTTGTACAAATTGAATGAAAAAAATATTCAAATTGATGACCACCTCAATGTGGTTGGCTAGCATCTTGCCCACTCTGAGACTGTTGAGAACTAGAACGAACCTGCTCAGAACCAACACGACCATCCATTGATTGGCCTCTGGGGGAATAAATATCACCACCTTCACGCAACCTACTAGCACTTATTGATGACCCTCTAAGGGGATTTGAACCACCAACAACATCTTGAGACGAGAGAGAAGCTTCATAAATAGATATGAATTTATAATCAATTTAAAAATACATTCATACATATAAATACATGTACATATTCATTGATTAAATTATGTGAACCATACCATGACTGGGTGAACCATGGGCATGCTCCATTGATGGAGTAGAGACCCTTCTCCTCTTAGCTCCTAAAAAATAAAAAATGAAAGTTATCAAAAACTAATTTAACTCACAAAGTTGATAAAAAAATCAATTCCATATGTACACACATGTATGTATATGTGTGGAGATTTAAGATTATATTTAAATACCATGAACATCCCTCGATCCCTGATCCCTCTCTCTCATGGAGATATGGGACTCTGTTGATCTTCGTCTTTCATTCTCCATGATATATATATCTACGGTGGACATTTACAATTTTTTTATAGTGTACACAAATTATGTAAAATACAACTTTCAAAGAGATAATTGATGTGTCAAACTCAATTTAAGCAAAAATTTTTATAAAAATGTCAAGTTCACCAAATTGCGCTTTACATGGTGGGAGCACACTTGGTATAAAATTGAAAAAAACACATGGTCATTAAAAAAGAAGCGTGAAACTCTATTTTAAAAAAATTTGTTGAAGCCCTCACATTTTAATTTTATAAAAATGTGAAGTTCACCACTTGTTGCAAATGTGAAGTTCACCAAGTTGTGCTTTACATGGTGTGGTGGGAGCACACTTGGTATATAATTGAAAAAAACACATGGTCAGTAAAAAAGACGCATTTATAAGTACAAAACACACACATATCGAAGATATGTTACAATTTCCATCAATAAATTCTGAAGGAGAGCGTCTCAACAATAATTCATCTTTGAGATGAATCTTGAATTTTTGAAGAAGAGTGTCTCAAAACTAATTCATCTTTGAGCGATGAATCTTGAATTTTTGAAGAAGAGCGTCTCAAAACTAATTCATCTTTGAGAGATGAACCTTGCATTGGCATTGCCCCGTATAATTCTAATTCATCTATTAATTCATCTTTGATAGATGAATCCTGAATTGCATTGCCCCATTAAATAGATTAGCAGACATCTTATTCACATTTGTACAATGTCTTATGCTTAAAATTTGAAATTGGCGAACAATATTGTTCGCTATTCCATGCAGTTCTTTTAGCCTCTCCTTATTAACTTGGTACACGCCATTCATCTGGTTGCACACAAGGTCAGAATTGGTGAAAACTACAATTCCATTTGATCCATACTCCATAGTTGTTCCCAAGCCTTCTATCAATGCAATATAATATGCCTCGTGTTGAGATTGCAACAAGATGATGAGCTTAGTGGAAAGAAGTCGTCTTCACTAAGTGGGCCTGCAGGCTATTTTTGGCGCACAGTTTATTTTTAGACTATGTCTATTTTTAGACATGTCAATCATATTCTATGAGTTGCAGGATGCTATTTGTGGATGGTTGGTCAGGTTGGAAAAATAGATGGACTTCTATTTTTAGACATATTGGGTGGAATCTATTTTTAGATTGCTAATCTAAAAATAGATATGTCAAATATTATTAGCTCTTAATAATATTTGGGCTAAACATTATCTTATTCTCTTGGAGCACTTCAGTTAAGTGCACAGATGTGGCACAGGAGCTGACAAAAGGAATTACGCTATTCCTGAGGGTTAAGTGGAGCTATTGCATGGAGACTTTATTTAGAACTCATGTGACAGAGTTTGGTGGAGTTAGTAGAAGTAGTTAATGGAGTTGTGTTCAATTTAACTCAGTTAGACACAATTGAGCTAGTTGTATCTAGTCTAACTTGTATCTAGTCTAATGATTGATACACTATTGAAATCGTTGCTGAATTAATTATTAATTAATTCACTAATTATTAACTCGTTAATCAAGCTGAAAATGCCATCGGGTTAACTACAGTGCATGGACAGTTTCAGTGGAGACCAGTGGAGAGGTAGGTGAAAGAGCAGTGTGACTATCAGTTGTGACTATACTGGTGCATGAGTTTGCACCACACATTGATGGAGATGCCAATGAGGATTGCGTAGTAAAATCTAGGTGGATTCGAACTCATTCAGAGCCCATATTCAGTAGGGATTGTGCAGTAGAGGCAGGCTAGCAGGTGGCAGAGATCGGTGCATGGGATTTGCTAGATCGGACCTGAATAGTGTGTAGCAATTGGAGATTGTACTGGGAGCTTATGAGAAGCTTTGTATGATGATTATTACATGATATCTATGACATATAATATACATATAGTTGGGGGTTTTCAACTTTAAGCTTTCCCATAAATTACTATGTTCATATGTGTGAATTTTTATGGTTTTAATGTGTGCATGCAATTGATTTAATTTCCACAAGTAATGATAAATAGTAGAAGAGATTATGTATTGTGCATGAATTAAAATAGTGTGTGATCAGGAGAATCTTGGACATATAAGATATCAGTTATATAATTTCTACATGGTATCAAAGCAGTATTGATCATTGGAGCAATTACAAAGCATTGAAGCTGTTGAGTTTTGTGCTGGTGGAATTCGAATTTGCAGTAGTTTTTTCTTAGTGTCAAAGTTGAGATGACTTTCAATGGATTGCGATTGGAGTATGCCCCTGAGGGCAGCTCAAATTATATTGAATGCAAGGACAGGATGGAGGTGGTGCTGGAGGATAATGGGTTGAAGGAGTTCATAGATGCAAAAATTCCAAAACATGCTTCTAGCGATGTTGCTGCAGTTGACGCATGGCAAAAGAAGACAAGAAAATGACGAAGGATTGTGTTGGAAGGTGTGAAGGATCACATAGTGTCCAGCCTTCATGGTAAATCTTATCCATTCTTGATGTGTAAAGCTTTGGAAGACTTGTTCCAAAGCAAGAGCGACCAGAGGAAGTTGGCGTTCAAGGATAAGCTCAGGAAAATAAAAATGGAGAAGGGCAAGAGCATACCCAAGTACCTGACGAAGTTCGTCCAGTTCAGGGATGAGCTGGGAAGTGTGGGGGTTACTGTAGATGAAGAGGACTTGGTGAGCTTGGCTCTCCTTGGGATTTTGAAGATTTGGCATTCCTATGAGGAATCTATCAATCGTCGGGAGAAACTTCTAGGATGGGAGCGACTTTGGTTAGATCTTGTGCAGGAGGAGATAAGGCGGAGTACCAGGGATGGATCTTCATCGAAGAATGAAGATGAGGAAAATTGCGATTTGGCTGCCAAAGCAAGGAAGGGGAAGAGCAAGAAGAATGCTTCTCAATCCGGTGCGAAAGGCAAGAAGCAGGACATGTCCAAGGTGAAGTTCTTTCACTGTCACCAACACGGACATTACGCCACTAATTTTCCACAGAAGAAGAAAAATAAGCAGGCTGCTGGATCTGCAGTTGGAGAGGCCTTAGCCTCGCAGTTTGAGTTGGATTTTTTACTGATCGCATGCTTGGTCTCAAGTGTGATGGGTTCAGTATGGTTTCTTGACAGTGGTGCGTCTTTTCACATGACCAGAGACAAATATTTTTTTAGTGATTTGGATGAGAAGGATCTTGGAGTGCACATCGAGATGGGCGATGATGGTAGATACAGTGCGACTAGTATCGGGACCATTTTCTTTGAGAGGGAGTCTGGTAAACCTTTCATATTGAAGGATGTCATGCATGTTCCAGGATTGAAGAAGAATATGATCTAGGTGGCCATGTTAGAAGACAAGGGATATGATGTTGTCTTTAGTGAGGGAAAGGCTTTCCTGCGCAGTAAAGCAACTGGTGAAACCCGGAGGATAGGGGTTCGAGTTAAGAACCTTTATCAGTTGTAGGTAGATGGCTGCACATCAATGGCAGGCAAGGTAGAAGGAGTGGTGAGCTGGGATGACGGCAAGCTATGGCACAAGATATTGGGCCATATTCACCATGGTGCTTTGAAAATTTTGCAGCAGATTTCTACCGGGCTTCCCAAAGGTACACTAGCGCAGTCAGATCAGTGCAAGGGATGTACTTTGGGAAAATTTATGAAAGCCACCTTTCACGAGAAGGATAGTCGCACCATGAAGATCCTTGAGAGAATTCACACAGACGTGTGTGGACCTTTCTTAGTAGCTTCGACAACAAAGCAGAGGTACTATGTGATATTTGTTGATGACTTTTCTCGGAAGTGTTGGATCTTCTTCATGCAGAAGAAGAGCGAGACATACTCAAAGTTCTGTGAGTTCAAGGCACTGGGGGAGAAAGAGTCGGGGAAGTAGGTGAATGCTCTTAGGAACGACAATGGTGGTGAATTCATCTCTGGCGAATTCAATGACTTTTGCAGTGCAAAAGGATTTCGAAGAGAGTTCATAGCGCCTCATAACCCATAGCAGAATGGGGTTGCAGAGTGAAAGAACATAACGATCATGGGTGTTGCACGGGCGATGTTGCATGATCAGGGGCTTCCCATACACTTGTGGGTTGAGGCATGCAATACTGCGGTTTATGTGCAAAACCATTGTCCTCACAGAGTGCTTGGCATGAGTACACCCGAGGAGGCGTTTTTTGGTAAGAAGCCTGATATTTCTCATTTGAAGATTTTTGGCTCACCTGTTTACATTCATGTGACGAAGGATGCCAGGAAGAAGCTGGAGTCGACCGCAGAGGTTGGGATATTTTTGGTCTGTCGATACACCCACAACTATCATGTGTATTTTCCGGAGATAGTCGGTACATTGTGCGACGGGATATCAAATTTCATGAGAGAAAAGCCATGAGGTGTTCATAAGAGGAGCCACACTTGCATGCGGACGAAGAACTTCTTGTTCCCTAAGGATGAGCCTCGAGGATGTGGATCGACCACAAGAGGAGGTTCATGGAGTGGAAGAAACCACTCATGCAGTGCCAACCATCAGAGGGCAGAAGCGCACTACAGAAGCTCAGCGACTGAATCAGGATGCAGAGAATATTGTAGGAGCACCTATATCACAGCGCAGCAGAGACAGTCACTTGACCGATATACTGGATACATGGCTCTGTTGAGAAAGTGTATCGTGATAGAACCATCCTCTTTTGAGGAAGCTATGGAGGACCCTGCATGGGTAGATGCCATGGTGGAAGAGTATGATTTGATTGTCAAAAACAGTGCATGGGATATTGTCCCAAGGCCAGAAGGGAAATTAGTGGTAGGTTTGAGATGGATCTACAAAGTGAATCAAGTAGCTGACAGGAGCATTGAGAAGTACAAGGCAAGATTTGTTGCCCGTGGCTTCTCACATATTGAGGGGATCAACTATGAGGAAACCTTTGCACCTGTCGCAAGGTATTCTTCCATACGGAGTATCCTAGCTCTCTCAGCGCAGATCGGGTGGCACATTCATCAGATGGATATGAAGATTGCGTTCCTCAATGGAGTGATTGAGGAGGAGGTGTAAATAGAGGAGCTTGAAGGTTTCTAGATCTTCAGCAGCGAGTCGCATGTGTGCAGGCTCAAAAGAGCGTTGTATGGGTTGAAACAAGCACCTCGTGCTTGGTACACACGGATAGACAGTTATTTCACCGGACTTGGTTTTACCAAGAGCGAGGCGGATCCCAACCTATACCAGATAGTGGTTGAGGGTAAGTTATTGATCATTTTACTTTATGTAGATGATTTGATACTGGCCGATGATTAACAGTTGATACTCTCATGCAAGGTTGATCTTGCAAAAGAGTTTGAGATGAAGGACTTGGGCCTCCTTCATTATTTCCTAGGATTGGAAATTTGGCAGCATAATGATGGAATGTTTGTGTCTCAAGGAAAGTATGTCCAGGAGATACTGGAGAAGTTCAACATGCATGGCTGCAAGCATATCGACACTCCTCTTCCTAGTGGTTGGAGGAAAGAGGATGCTACATCGGCAGAGGTAGTGGATGCCACTGTTTACCGACAGTTGGTGGGGTCGCTCATGTATCTGGTCAATACACAACCTGACATATGCTACACAGTTAACCAGCATTCACAAGCTATGGTTAAGCCTACCAAGCTCTTTTGGAAGGCGGGGAAGCATATATTGAGATATCTCAGAGGCACATCGGGATATGGACTTTGGTATAGACAGTCGAATGAGGTGAAGTTGTGTGGCTTCACGGATGCAGATTGGGTAGGGATCCCAATGGATAGAAAGAGCACATCTGGAGGGATTTTCAGTATCGGGTTGACAATATTTTCTTGGTACAGAAGGAAGCAGAGATCCATGGCACTCAGTTCAGTGGAGGCCAAGTATATGGTAGCAAGTTTGGCTGCATGCGAGGCTATATGGATGAGGAAGATCCTAGTTGGGTTGTTCGGTTCACACTTAGATCCTACTGTGATATATTGTGATAATCAGAGTTGCATCAAAATCTTGGTTAATCCAGTATTTCATGATAGATCTAAACACATTGACATCTAGTATCATCATTTCAGAGATTGTGTGCAGCAGAAGATCATGTTACTTTCTTACATTCCTACGGAGCATCAGGATGCTGATATCTTGATGAAGGCGCTCACCAGGAGCAAATTCGAATACCACAGAGGCAGGATCAGGGTGGTAGATAATCCCTATATTTTTGAGAGGGAGTTTTGATATTGCAACAAGATGATGAGATTAGTGGAAAGAAGTCTCCTTCACTAAGTGGGCCCGCAGGCTATTTTTGGCGCACAGTCTATTTTTAGACATGTCGATCATATTCTATGAGTTGTAGGATGCTATTTATGGATGGTTGGTCAAGTTGGAAAAATAGATGGACTTCTATTTTTAGACATATTGGGCGGAATCTATTTTTAGATTTCCAGTCTAAAAATAGATATGTCGAATATTATTAGCTCTTAATAATATTTGGACTATAAACATTATCTTATTCTCCTGGAAGCCTTCCAGTTAAGTGCAGATATGGAACAAGGTGACAGAGAAACTATATTGAGACTAGTGAACTATTTCATGGACTTCAATTCAGAACTCATATGTGATTGGTGATTAATTGAGAAATGGTTAATACAGGGAGTTGTGTTAAGTTTAACTCAGTTAAACATAGTTGAGCTAGTTGTATCTAGTCTAACTGATTGATACACTAGTGAGAATGGTGTGAATTAATTATTAATTAATTCACTAATTATTAACTCATAAATCAAATAAAGAATACATCAGTTAACTTCAGTGCATGGACAGTTTCAGTGGAGACCAATGGAGAGGTAGGTGAAAGAGCAGTGTGACTATCAGTTGTGACTATACTGGTGCATGAGTTTGCACCACACATTGATGGAGATGCCAATGAGGATTGCATAGTGCAAGCCAGGTGGATTTGAAATCATTCAGAGCCCATATGCAGTATGGATTGCGCAGTAGAGGAAGGCTAGCAGGTGGCAGAGATTGGTGCATGGGATTTGCTAGATCAAACCTGATTAGTGTGTAGCAATTGGAGATTGTACTGAGAGCTTGTGAGAAGCTTTTTATGATGATTGTTACATGATCTCTATGACATATAATATATATATAGTTGGGGGTTTTTAGCTTTCAGCTTTCCCATAAATTACTGTGTTCATATGTGTGAATTTTTATGGTTTTAATGTGTGCATGCAATTGATTTAATTTCCGCAAGTAATGATCAATAGTAGAAGAGATTTTTTATTGTGCATGAAGTCAAATAGTGTGTGATCAAGAGAATCTCGGACATATAACATATCCGTTATATAATTTCTACACCTCGTCGTTTGTTGTTCTTCCCGGTATATTCATTTTCCTTTGGACGACTTTGCTAGTCGTAATATTGGAAAGCACATATGTAATCATTGCTTTCCCTGGATTGGGATATCAAGAAACATATATGCATAATTTCCATTTTTCAACCATATTTAGTGGTTTTTTTATCCTTGAAAAAAACAAATTCAATAAAAATATATATTAAATTGACATTTATTGCAAAATGCATAGGAGAAATGACACATTTGCATGAGATAAATTACATGTGCATGGTTTATCTTAAAGTTTGACTCAAATTTTATGGTATAATTCACATCTAGAAATGAGATGTGTTAAATATTGCATTGCCTAGAGTTTAAGGGAGATTTATGACACATATACAT
This sequence comes from Pinus albicaulis, assembly GCA_034641835.2. Taxonomy (NCBI): domain Eukaryota; kingdom Viridiplantae; phylum Streptophyta; class Pinopsida; order Pinales; family Pinaceae; genus Pinus; species Pinus albicaulis. The sequence continues at coordinate 1,076,259,628 of CM076580.1, read as the reverse complement.
GCTTCATGCATGGTTTGCATGAAAGTTTGCCTTAAAATTTATGGCATAAATCACATCTAGTTCAATAACATGCCTTAAGAAAGGATGAGATCAAGAGTTTAGAACTTGTAGAAGTTAAGAATAAACCAAGAAACTAAAAACCTATGGAAGTTCAACCACTTTAGGTTCAGTTTTAAGGCCTTAAAGTTTGCCTTGAATTAATGGGGGAAAGCCTTGAGTTTGGGGATACTATCCTATGAGAGTTCAAACACTTTAGGTTTAGTTTTTAGGCCTTAAAGTTTGCCTTGAATTAATGGGAGGAAGCCTTTAGTTTGTGGGAGAAATTAAATTTACATGGTTTGCAAAATTATTTTATGCACTTACTAAAACATCTTTCTGTTTTTAGGCCTTAAATTTTTCCTTGAATTAATGGGGGAAAGCCTTGAGTTTGGGGGATAATATCCTATGAGAGTTCAACCACTTCAGGTTCAATTTTTAGGCCTTAAATTTTTCCTTGAATTAATGGGAGGAACCCTTTAGTTTGCGGAATAAATTTCATTTACATGGTTTGCAAATTTATTTTATGCACTCACTAAAATAACTAGTTAGTATGTCAAAAGTCACACCTTTATGAGTTTGTGGGAGAAATGAAATAGAAATGACACATGCCTTAAATTTTGCATAAAATTTTATGGGCTAAGGGAGAAATGACACATGTACAACTTTTTCATTAGAGTGGTAGTGGTTTATGGATATTAAAATGAAGAACTTATATTTAGATCTGTTACAAAGATTGACTGTAGGGGCATTTATAGGATATGTCACCTTTGAGAAAAGATGAGATACAGAGGATACCTGGACCTTTACAGACTCTTCCTTTAGAACTTGTATAAGTTAACACTGAATAGACAAACTAAAATCCTATGGAAGTTCAAAAACCTATGAGAGTTCAGCCACTTTAGGTTCAATTTTTATGCCTTAAAGATTGCCTTGAATTAATGAGAGAAAGCCTTTATTTTGTGGGAGAAATGACATTTGCATGATTTGCAAAATTATTTTATGCACTCACAAAAAACATTCTTTAAAGTTAATGGGAGAAAGACAACATGACATGTATGCTTTAAAAACTTTTCCTAAGAATTTATGGGAGAAATGACACATGTACACAGTTTGCCTTAAAGTCGTTGTGGTTTATGGATATTAAGATGAATAACTTCTACTTGGATCTATTCCAAAGATTGATTGTAGGGGCATCCACTAGATATGTCACCTTTCATAAAAGATGAGATCTAGAGGCTACCTGGCCTTTACAGACTCTGCCTATATAACTTGTAGAAGTTAACACTACCTGTCCCAATTATACCCTATGAAGTGTGTAGAGGACCTGTGGAATCACTCACACTACTTTACGTAGACATAAGGGTGTATAAGAGTGTACTAAGTTAAAAAATATGGTCATATTATTGGATATCTTTCCCAAGAGCCCAAATATACTCCTTAAGTATATGTGAGGTCTATATAACCATCTAATAAAACAAGTGATTCTTTCCAAGCTAAGGATAATGTATGAGCCATGAGTATACACACATTATCTAGAAACCATAGGCCAAAATAAATGGTACTTCAGTGGTTTGAAGAAAAAATGGCACCAAGAAGCTTTGAAGGAGGGGAATAAGAACTGGAAATAGGAGGATAAGAATAAAATAGCCACTACACATCCATGCAAGGTAGTAGAAATAATTCTAACCATTCCAACATTGATGGTCACATTAAGGATAATTATTGGGTGTTTGGTATGTGTTCTATTATTTATGTGAATATCCTCATGAACTATATATTTTTCTAAGAATAGTGGTGGGAATAAAATGGGCTAAAAGGACCCCCACTTTAGGGTTTCATATAAATGAAAAATTCCCCACACACAAGTGTTCAGGGTTAGTGCCCCAAAAAAACGTTTTTGGGAAAAAATGAGCATATTTTTGAGAGATATAAGTCCAAAATGGAATATTTGTTGGTGAAAAAATATCAGTGGATCACTATGGATACATCTACTTCATTAAAAGGAATTTTTCTAGAAGGATTTCCACTAAGTTGGAAATAAGGGAAAATATCACAATTATATGTCAATGCATGTGTTTTACATTGAATATTTTTCATTTTATTAAGAATCTATTTGAAACAATTAACTATATAAGGTTAAAACCTATATTTTGTATCAAATCACTTTTGGTTTCAATGGGAAACTTTTATGGCTAATGTGTTTTTTCTTTTTGTATCAAATTAATTTATGTTTCACTGGGAAACTTTTATGGCTAATGTGTTTTTCTCGAAATGTGATAGACCCCACTAAAATGGGAGATATATCGAAATGACTTGTATGGTGTAATAAAATAGTTTCAAGTAGTTTAAAAATATAGATGCATAAATTCAATGAGCATAGTTTTGTGATATAAAAGTCCAAAATGGAATAGTTATTTGTGAACAAATATTAGTGGATCACTATGGATATATCTGCTTCATTCAAAGGGATTTTTCTAGAAGGATGTCCACTAAGTTGGAAAGAAGGGAAAATATCATAATTATATGTTAATGCATGTGTTTTACATTGAATATTTTTCATTTTTTTAAGAATCTATTTGAAACAATCAACTATAAGGTTAAAATCTATGTTTTGTATCAAATCACTTTTGGTTTGAATCGGAAAATTTTATGTCTAATGTGTTTTTTCTCGAAATGTGATAGACCCCATTAAAATGGGTGATATATAGAAATGATTCCTATGGTGTAAGAAAATAGTTGAGTAGTTTAAAGATATAGATGCATAAATTCAATAAGCATAGTTTTGAGATATATAAGTCCAAAATGGAATAGGTTTTGGTGAACAAATATCATTGGATCACTATGGATATATTTGCTTCATTAAAAGAGATTTTTCTAGAAGGATGGACTAAGTTGGAAAGAAGAGAAAATATCACAATTATATGTTAATGTGCATGTGTTTTACATTGAATATGTTTCATTTCATTACAAATCTATTTGAAACAATTAACTATATAAGGTTAAAACCTATGTTTTGTATCAAATTACTTTTTATTTCAATGGGAAACTTTTATGGCTAATGTGTTTTTCTCGAAATGTGATAGACCCCCATTAAAATGGGAGATATATCGAAATGATTCCTATGGTTTAATAAAAAATTTGAGTAGTTTAAAGATATAGATGCATAAATTCAATGAGCATAGTTTTGAGATATACAAGTCCAAAATGCAATAGTTGTTGGTGAACAGATATCAGTGGATCACTATGGATATATCTGCTTCATTAAAAGGGATTTTTCTAGAAGGATTCCACTAAGTTCGAAATAAGGGAAAATATCATGATTATATGTTAATGCATGTGTTCTCCATTGAATATTTTTCATTTTATTAAGAATCTATTTGAAAAAATTAACTATATAAGGTTAAAACCTATGTTTTGTATCAAATCACTTTTGGTTTCAATGGGAAAGTTTTATGGCTAATGTTTTTTTCTCGAAATGTGATAGACCCCATTAAAATGAGAGATATATCAAAATGATTCCTATGATGTAATAAAATAGTTGAGTAGTTTAAAGATATAGATGCATAAATTCAATGAGCATAGTTTTGGGATATATAAGTCCAAAATGGAATAGTTGTTGGTGAAAAAATATCAGTGGATCACTATGGATATATCTGCTTCATTAAAAGGGATTTTTCTAGAAGGATGGACTAAGTTGGAAATAAAGGAAAATATCACAATGATATGTTAATGTGCATGTGTTTTACATTGAATATTTTTCATTTTATTAATATTCTATTTGAAACAATTAACTATACAAGGTTAAAACCTACGTTTTGTATCAAATTACTTTTGGTTTCAATGGGAAAATTTTATTGCTAATGTGTTTTTCTCGAAATGTGATAGACCCCATTAAAATGGGAGATATATGGAAATGATTCCTATGATGTAATAAAATAGTTGAGTAGTTTAAAGATATAGATACATAAATTCAATGAGCATAGTTTTGAGATACATAAGTCCAAAATGGAATAGTTGTTGGTGAACAAATATCAGTGGATCACTATGGATATATCTGCTTTATTAAAAGGGATTTTTCTAGAAGGATGGACTAAGTTGGAAAGAAGGGAAAATATCACAATTATAAGTTAATGCATGTTTTTTACATTGAATATAAAAGGTTTTTTCTCTCTCTCATTGTTTGAGTCCTGATCTTATAAAAGGTTTCCACTAAATCCATTCCCTATTACTTTTCATATGAACCACATTGCCAAACCCACCCATCTATGTACCTAAGAGCCAAGCTGCAGAACTAAGAATCATCATGTTTTTAACAGTAATATCACAAGTACAAATGATGGAAACTACTGGAATTATATGGCAGATGATAGATTAGTTAAGGAATGTTAGGTTTTTATCAAATAGACTTATCAATGAAGATTTATGTATGACAGTAGCAAGTTAGTAATATGAACTGGCACATTATATAAGCCAGAGTTTTTTCTGTCTCAAAAAAAGAAGAAGTAGAAATACTAGCTACTGATTTTCCAATTTTTATTATTATTTTCCTTCCCAAATATTATGCAAAATTTATCGATTTCATCTGAAAAATGTATGATTTATTGATAATTAGATGCAAGTTATAGAGGAGATTTTTGAGATAACCCATGATAATGAGATAGAAGATGTTCCAGAAGAATCAGTGGAACATGAGACAAACAATGATGATGATGATGAAGATACAAACAATTATGTTGATGATGACTCTATCGAATGGAGATTGGGGAAATCTAAATTAGCAGGCAACATACTTTGAGAGGCTGCAGAACTAAGAATCATCATGTTTTTAACTGTAATATCACAAGTAAAAATGATGATAACTACTGGAACTATATGAAAGATGATAGAATAGTTAAATAATGTTAGGTTTTTATCAAAAAAACTTATCAATGAAGATTTATGTATGAAAATTTCAAGTTAGTAATATGAACTGGCACATTATATAAGCCAGAGTTTTTTCTATCTAACCAAAAAAATGGAAACACTAGCTACTGATTTTCCAATTTTTATTGTTATTTTCCTTCCCAAATAGTATGCACGATTTATGGGTTTCATCTGAAAAATATATGATTTATCGATAATAAGACACAAGAAGCTGTTATAGAGGACTTTGTTGAGATAACCCATGATAATGAGATAGAATATGTTCTAGAAGAATCAATGGAACATGAGACAAACAATGATTATGATGATGATGACGATACAGAAAGTTATGTTGATGATGACTCTATATAATGGAGATTAGGGCAATCTAAATTAGCAGGCAACGTAATTTTCTTTGTTTGAATCAACCAAGCTTGTGTATGTGCCTTATTTGCATGATATCACAACCTCTAAGCTCATATTGATGAGTAACAAGCTAATGTGTTTCATAGCTCAATGATTACAGGTATGTCTAACACTCACTATGCTTATCTCCATAATGAAGTTGAATACCAACCTTATCAAGCTCTAAGCTAATATGGAAACATAGAAGATCGAAGGGTAACAGCTCTGTATTCACTATTATAGCTTACCTATCACATGTATCAATACAGAAGGATATAGGATAGGTGGATATGCTTTCATTATAGTTACTGCTTAGTTCTACTTGTGTAATGACCCCTAAGATTACACTTAGAATATAGTATAGGTGAAATTACAGAGAATATGTAACACTTGATATGAATGAGTACATCTTACTAATCTCAATAGAGTTGATGTTATATTAGTATTATTACCATTAAAGGTTGTTTTGCAATTACAGAATATAGGAAACACGGTATGTGATTACATTGAGCTATAAGCATATACACATAGATATGAGTAATTAAGGTTGTTAATTAGTTATGGTAAGATAGAGGACCATACCTTATTAGTAATTACTAGCATACAACTTTTACATAGGTCTATATGAATTACAACTAGTATCTATTATGGAAAGATAGAGGATCCAACTTATGATGAGCTTCAACAGTTATTACTAGTCACTCAATAGGAGCAACGTACTTTGAGAGGATGTAGAACTAAGAATCATCATTTTTTTAACTGTAATATCATAAGTACAAATGATGAAAACTACTGGAACTACCTTCATGCAACCTTACTTTCAATTTTAGCAAAATAATTTCTTACATTACAGGTCCTGGTGTATGGCATACAGGAATCTAGTTTCATACTTGGAAATTCGTAGAAATTCGCAGACGAAGCCACAATGAGGGCGAAGCCGGGCGATCCCTGAAGACGTCGTGGAAGATGCAGACCAAATTCCGTGCGAAAAAAAAATAAAATTAAAATCAAACCAAAAAAAATCAACAAAACAAAATTACAAAAAAAGAGCAACTGCAACTGCAAAATCAACTGTAAATCAACAAAAATTACCTCGTCATCACGGTGCAACTGCAAATCAACAAAAATAACCTCGTCATTGTGGCGCAATTGCATATAAAAAAAATCACAGAGCGCAACATAGCAATAGAGCGCAACAGAGCGTAATAGAGAAACGAAAAAAGTTACAAAGCGCAACAGAGCAACAAAAACACCTAGACAAACAGACGCGTGAAATAGATGTGAACAAGAAACTTATAAAAGTTTTTGGGTTGATATATTTATAAAATACGAGTTCAGCCAAACTATTTTAAAAGTTCGGCCGAACTAATAGTCCCGCCGAAATTTTGTTGCCGGTTTTCCCATCTCCACCGAAAAGTCTGTTTTTCTACGCCTTTAGTACGCCGTCAATGTAAACAGTTGAACGAGTTTGGCCGAACTAATTTCGAAAGTTCGGTCGAATTATTGAGAAATTTTTTTTTCCACCCCCGATTCTCACAAAAGTGTAACCCAACTTCGGATTTTTACCCAGGAGTTAGAAGACTTTGATCTCGAAACCTTCTGGGTTTGGGAGCCATAGAGGCTGATCTAAATTAGGAAGAGAGGAAATTATCATTTGATAACGGATGAAAAGGACTTGGATTTTTCCCACAGAGTGACCTCATCTAGGGATCGACATCTCATAAAAAAACTAGATATATACATATAAACTAGGTACATACATATATACATTTAACTATTTTTTTTATTAAAAGAATTATATTGCTATGAATAATATATACTGATAGATTTCACATAAAAATTTTCTTCTAAAATAAAACTACAATTATAAGCCTTACACATGGTATCATAGGCTAGATTCAAACCCCTTAGGACCTTATAGGGGACTACCTTTCACATGGAATTAAGAGAAAACAAGCCTTAAAATTCTGATAAATTCAACAACTATACAACCTGCCTAATGCCTCGTAAATATATCTCTATGTGAACACATAAATTTTTACATATTCATGAGGAATAATGTGTCTGAGGTGTGATTTTGAATTTCTAATTCTATTGAGAAATTTAGAATTTATAGCTATTTATATCTTACTTGACATATTGTGTAAATACATGAATTATGTATTACATCTGATGGTGCATTTAATAAGTACTTTGATCATGAGAATTTAGGACATCTCGGTCATTGTAGTGTTTTCTACCATGTAATATGATTCCTAGGAATTAAAAAGAATAATATATGGTTTATGACCACTTATTGATGTGCACAAAGACTATTTTTATTATATATTAAAATTTTTGTGTACCTTCTCCGACTTTTGTTGTTTGCAATTTTTCTTCAAATTTATCTTTATATGGGATATTTAATGTCACAATAATTGGAAGAGTGCTACTCGACCTCTTTTAAGGAACAATAGGAAAATGAGTATATTTTGAGCATCACTCTAATTCTACTATTTTTGTGTGGATTTGAGAGTATATTTCTAAAGTAAATGGTATAACTAAACTTATTTTGTTTCTGGCTAGAATTTCGTAGACTAACACAAATTCCTAAATCTAATGGGGTTTGTTTGTATGTATGGCTTCTATATAGAAGTGTATGTGTGAATGGCATAAATAGGAAATCTCTCATGTCTTCCTTTTTGCACTTAATTATACTTGTAATTTGTGGAGCTAACGATTGGCTTATTAGTTATTATAAATTTGGATAGGTCATATTTTCCTTAGCAGTGGTGAAATTCGATGTAGATATATCTAATTTATGTTAACCATATGTGTATAATTACCAAACCGCGTTGATTATCTCTATCAAATTATGTAATATTTGTGACAACTTGGGCTAATTGTAAACCAGACTATATATATATCAACTTGATACACGCTGGTGTGCACAACATGGGCTGTATTGGGAGTTATTTAGAGAAATATCACCAAAATTAAACTATTAGGATAAGCCTTGCTATAAGGAAAAGGGTAGTCAAATTCTTGTTCATTTCACATCTAAATATTCCAATAGGATGATTTTGTAATGGAATTACAAAAAAAATGATTAGTGCACCGTATTGGGAGTTATTTAGAGAGCTATCACCAAAATTAAACTATTAGGATAAGCCTTGCTATAGGGAAAAGGGTAGTCAAATTCATGTTCCTTTCACATATAAATATTCCAATAGGGATGATTTTGTAATGGAATTACAAAAAAAAATATTAGTACAAGATTTAGTAAACCAAAATGGTTAGAATTGGCTGAACTCCTTTTCATAAATTTTCTCTCTTTGTGTCATGATTTTATTGGTAGGTTAGAGTTAAAATGCATCAAATCTTGCACACCCAAGATAGAATATCTTAAGCTATAGTGGATTTCACTTGTTACGTTAATTTTGATTTATGGACTTGGTCAATGGTTATGAAGTTCGATGAGGTTCGCCATACAATTTGCCAAAATTCAAACCTCAAGATTAAAGTTTCAAAAATCTTGTAACATAAATTTTAATTATTAATTAATTAATTAACAAATAAATTTTAATTATTGATTAATTAATTAACATTGAGAGTGAACTTAACCCTAAGAGTTCAACATAGACTTGGCATAGTGATATTATTAAAATTGAAAGGGTGACATATGTTGGCACCATTTGCCACTCTCATAGAATAATTAATTTCTAGTGCCTCTCCTTTAGCTAACTGAAGTGAATGAGGGTTTACCATAGTAATTTATGATTTTCACTAACACATTATCACAATAAATTTTATTTGGTTTGTCTAGAACAAAGTTTTGTGATAAGTTCAAGAGTCAAGAAGCATCTATATAACGCGTTCGGGTGATGAAGGTAACCTTACATGCTAGTTTATAATAATTATGGGACAAATTCATACAAACCAATGCCAAACAGGTAGGAAGAATTCAAGGAAAAAGGAGAATTTATTATCATAAAATAGTCTTGCTAGAAGAGAAAAGTAACAAAATATTTTTTTAGATAATTAGTATAAAAATGTTATAGGTTCAATTAATAAAATAGAAGTAGTTTAAATTGTTCAAGGTGGCAAATTGTATTTCAAAAGCACCGTAACTCCTTGTCAATGCATGACAATGCACCATAAACCCATCTCATCTAAATATTATTATTGTTTAATTATATTTAAGGTTTCATGTTACTAAGATAATAGGTGGTAGTAATATTTTCATTAATGGTCTTTAATACACCACGCCATATGATAATATTCCATGGAAGGTCATTTAAATGCTATTTGTATGAATCACTCACCATGGAATTTTATATATTAGGTATGTATATTATTTTTACTTATCATATATATTTTTAATTTTTTTTTTGTTATGTATGGGTAAAAGTTTGGAGTTGGGTTACATTTTCTGGTATGGGAGGGAATGTTTAAGTGAAAAAGACAACTCAGTCGAGTGTTTAAAGTGGTTCAATCGAGTCATTTTTAAGTGTTTGGTTGAGCTCCTTGAGTGCTAAAACATATCTCGATTGAGGATTAAAAAACAAACCCTTGATCGAGCTGTATTTTAACTTGACATTACGGATCGATCAAGGATAGAAGTTCGATCAAGATTTAGGGCTTGATCGAGTGTTAGAGCTCTCTGTGTTATATTAAAGCACATGCCCACAGTCTACACAAGTCATTTTTGCACATACTGTGAGCTTGATCGAGGATCTTAATGCTCGATCAAGGGATTCATCCATAGAGCAACACAAACAATCTCCCCCAAAACCCCGCTAACATCCAAGAGGCTCAAGTCAAGGTAGGTTTCCTATACTTTTCGTCATTTTTATTTATTTTTTCGTGCAAAATTAAATAAATTAATTTGAAAAAAAAATATTACCCTACAACAACCATGAAAACCACCAAAAAAACCTTCAAAAAAACAAAAAACAACTTAGAAAACCAAAAAAAAGCACCAAAAAAATATTTCAAAACAATTTATAAAACCAAAAAAACAACCTAGAAAACCACAAAAAAAACCTAAAAAACCACCAAGAAAACACTTCAAAACCATCAAAATAAAGTTATAATTTAGGTTTAAAATTTTTCCCTTACTTGCAATTGTAACATGTTTATTATGAATTTTTTTTTTTTTTTTTTTTTTACATTTTGAATGGTAAAAGCTTTATTTTCTAATTATTTTAGGTTTTAAAGTTTTTTGTTAGGAAATAGTTAAATAAATTTTCCTTTTTTTGTTATTTAAAAAACATTTTAAATTTCTAACAAATTTGACCTAAATAAATAAATTAGGAGCTTGAGATTAAGATTATAATATAGTTCTTCATGGCGACCTTAGTCACAACATGGTATTTAAATCATATATATTGGAATTTAATATACCAATTTAAATAATTAATGATATATGTTTATATCATTTTATATATAATTAAATATGAACTTTCCTAAAGTTACTTGGCTATCTCAAGGTTCAATTAAAAAACACAAATGAAATTGAAATGCGTTTTATTCAATTTTAAAAGATGTCTTGTAAAAATTGAAATACATTTTATTCAATTTTATTTATTTTGAGATCAACTACAAGAGCTTAGTCATAACATGATATAAATACAATCATACTATGATGCAAGTCACCTTGTTACTTAAAATGAACTAAAATATATCATATATAAAATTAATATTGAGCTTGGAAAGACTTACAAATTTGCATCATATTGACTTGTATAAAGTGTATTTTAGTGCGATCAACATGTCTGTTTTTTTTTTTTTTTTGTAAGTAAGCACCAATGGGGGATTTGAATTGGTGACCTTTTGCAAGGGGTGCCATAACATTGTAGCTGTTCACCGTCAATCCAAAGCCCCGTGGGCAATAAATATTTATGTTATTAAAATGGTTTTAAAAATAAATTATTTGAATTCTAAAGTCATCCATATTATAATTTTAAAAATCTATATATGGAGAATTTTGTGACCCACCCATATACCATTGCGTGGAAAACTTTTTTAAGTATATTTCAATGATTCCTTATGTCAAGGTTCAATTTAAAAACACAAATAGGATTGAAATAAATTTTGTTCAATTTCAAAAGATGTCTTGTAAACAACAAATATGATTTATTCAATTTTATTTCTTTTGAGGTCATTTACAATATCTTAGTAATAGCATGATACAAATAAAATGTTACAACGATGCAAGTCACTTTGATACTTAAAACAAACTAAAATAACCATGTATCAATTTAATATTAAGCATGGAAAAAATTACAAATATGCTTCATATTAGCTTGTAGAAAGTGTCTTTTAGTGCAATCAACATGTATGTTATTACAATTCAATTTTAAAAATAAATTATTTGAATTCTAAAGTCATCCATATTATAATAAAAAAATTATATATGGAAGTTTTTTTTACACACCCATATACGATTGCATCTTAAATATTTTTAAGTATTTCAATCAATTTCTTACCTCAAGGTTCAATTAAAAAATACAAATATGATTGAAATAAGTTTTATTCAATTTTAAAATATGTAAGTGTAAACAACAAGTTTTATTCAATATTATTTATTTTGAGGTTATCTACCAGCACTTAGTCATAACATGGTATAAGTCAATCATATTTATATAGTGTTATCAACATTCCTAAATTTATTTAGCTATAAAAGTATTTCAATCAATTCCTTATGATTTAAATATGTTTTATTCAATTTTAAAAGATGTCAAGATGTAAAGTACAAATAAGTTTTATTCGATTTTATTTCTTTTGAGGTTATAACAAAGTTTCCAATCAAATGAAAACTGTACCGAGTTCTCACTTTTAGAGGTAGAAAAATATCATCTGATTTTAAAAAATTTTGATTCAGAATACACATTTTTTAGAGCATTTTTTCCATTTTCCATTTTACATTTTATTTTATTTTTATGTAAAATTTTAGTGATGTTAAATCAAAAAGTGATTTTCATGTTCATTTTGTAAAGAGTTGATGCCACATCAACCTCTTTTAACAATTTGACAAGTTTTGAAGAAGTTATGTTGTTATTCTTCCTTGAGATATTTATCTTTCAAGTGTTTTTTAGGTTTATGTTTTCTTTTCTTTTCAATTTTTATTGTAATGAATTCTTTGTTTTTTGCATAATAAAAAAAAGTCAATATTTTAAAGTTACGATTTTCTATATATTTATGTATCGTTAATAAATATTTCAATGTACATCAAATAATTGTCACTAAAAAACCAATGATTTTAAACATTTAACAAAAATATATACATTTTGAATATAGTGTAGAAATAGCTTGAAATTTGTAGTTTCTATTTAATTAAGACTGAAAAAAATAGACACAAATTTCTTCTACTCAATCTATGGAAAGGAAAACATACAATAGAAACACATGTAATCATTCGATCACAATGAAAAAAATAATTTTTTTGGGGAACCCAACTTGGGAAAAACCCCTCCTCTAGTTTGTATTATAGTATATGAGAATATAGATATATTAGAATGACAACTCCAATCCTTGAAGCTCAACTAACATTTCAATATTGATCTCTTGCTCTCTGACCTGCTCTTACCAACACTTATCCAAAATAGGCCTCAACCTTCCTCCAGTTTCCTTGTGAAATCCTTGAGGAAAGTAACTCCTAAAATATAGGAGAATTCGTTATTTCCTTGTGCAAATCTTGATGGAATTGATCACCTGCTCCAATTCAAAACTTGTACACTCAAGTAGTATATAATTAAAAATTGCAATGTGCCTTTTCCTCCAATTCAACTAGGAAATTCGAATTCCATGCATGACTAGGGATATGTTTAGTAAATTAATCAGTTAATTGATATCAGTGAGTTAAAAATAGTTACTACTACTTAAATAAACTCCTACTGACTATATTCATGACTATAGATCAAATAAATGAGTTTAACTAATAATAACTCCACGAAATTGCTATATCTTAGCAATCAACTCATGCACAAATCTACTTCTATCCCCAAAACTTGAATTGGCTAATTTAACTAAGTGAATTGGTCATGTCACTCTTAACTGTAATTAAATTCATCCTACTAGTGTGGAAATTCTAATTTCTCCATTTGACTAAGGAACACATCAAATGAAACATTTTCTTGCTATAGTTTAACACTTCCTATTAGCAAGAAAAAGATGATGTAAAAACCCAATCCTTCTCCATTGGAATTTATTTTAACACAACTAATGCTCTCTCTCATTGTTTTTGTTACTACTACAACAACTGCAACTAAGAGGCATTCAAAATACTAAATCAACTGTGTCTCTGAGATGCAATTGTATCCTAAGATATGACTGCATCAACTAAAATTGATCCTTGTGCTACTAAATATTGTGGGCTGATGTAGCAAGCGTAATGATCCATGAGAAGAGTATACTTCAATTGTTGCTACACTCTTCTGGACTTGACCCAAATCTTTGCAACTCTAGTGCTAAGGTTCTACATCTCCGCACCTCACTCGTGGAGGTATAGTTGCTTGCATGGCGAAATATACCTCTATCTTGTAGAGATTTTAAACTCGAACACTAATTTTTTGTATTTTTCTAATAGAAACATGCTTCAAATAATCTTTCCCTTTACTAAACAACGCATGATATCCATGCTATTAAAGTAAAACTAAAAAAAATAGTTTTTTCTTCAGACCAGGCACATAAATTACATCCTTTAGGTGAATATTGGAGCTCGAATCCCTCTTAAAGGTGTCATTTCCAATCCCTTTGGTACTATACCTTCCATAATCTCCAAGATCTATGCGTAATTGTAGGTCGTTCTCCTCACTACTGAAGAACTCCTTATTTCTTGTCATATCAAATGAAACACCAAAGTTTAAGTACCATACACTACATGGTGCAGGACTTTCCATACAAGCAATGAGGGTGAAATCCAACTCGCATTGTGATGTGAGAGAATCTCCTCCTTTTTATAAAGAATCTACGACTGTGGATTGAATTATCTTCCCTAGACATGATGGCCTAGTCTAGAACAACAAAAATCAAAGAATTTAATATTTTCCTTAAAGTAAACACACTACTTGAGTGTACCTCTATGTCCAACATGATGGTAGAATCTATCTCCAAAATACAACCCCTAGCTCGTGTATGGAAGTAAATATATAGGAGGGGATGGTAGGCTAGGAATTCTTATCCATTTACGAATCTAGCATTGAGATGCACTCTTGATGGGAGGATGATCTCAAGGGATAAGAGGTGAAATATCCAAGGTAGGATGATATAATATTCTAAGTTCTTATCTAGGTAAATGGTTCGAACAACTATTGGAATCTTCTAGAATAGGAAGCCTATATATATATATATATATATATATATATATATATATATATATATATATATAATATTTATATATATATATATATATATATATATATATATATATATATATATATATATATATATATATATATATATAATATTTTTTTCCCAAATTTATAGAATCAACACACCCCCAATGGTTATATAAGGTGCACTTGCAGTGCACCTCCAGAGAAGGAGATACTACACTGCAACGCAGTTGATCAACTATGTAGGTTGTGTTGGGCCTAAAAAGTAAGGAAATGAAGTAGTTAATCCCATAATCTTAGGGATTAGGGATAGGAACGCCTAAGGATTTGTGCAAGGATGATGACAAAGGTTCGATGGATGTTTATTGATCTAGTTAACACGCCTATTGACTAGATGTGACAAACTGGTTTATAACAGATTGCCCCGTAAAGTGAAAATTAAGAGGTAGTGGCTAATGAAAAAAGTGCTTTACTTTGTGACATGTTTGGATCAAGAAAAATTGGTCAAAATCAATATCTATTACAATACATTTACATATTTATATCTCTGTTGAGGAAGGCATACCCATAATCAACACATAAGCTAATATAACATGTACAATAATCAAAAGACGCATCCATTGATGAGAAAGAGTAGACTCATAATTATATGGTTGTTTGTATGACCATAGTAATCATACATTGTAATTTTGTATTAATCTTGAAATCACAACTCGAATGGATGAAACTAGATCCGGGGTCTTCTATCGCGTTCACATGATTGTCCAAAGTACGAGTCTAACCATGTGAATCAATGAGTTGAGGTTGAACATGATAGACACCATATTCTTACTAGCCAATAATGTAATTTGTTAACATATGTGAGAGATAACACCGATGCTATTAATGGTTTTGAAGGTACTACGGTAAAATCCGTATGGTGTGAATGGATGAGTTGAAGTAGAACACCACACAAAATATTTTGGTTGAAGGACAATGATGTAAACCTATTTCCGAGGGCGAGGAACCTTGCAATTGTTGTATGTAAGAACCAAGGTACTGAAAGGATGTTTCTAAGTCAACTTCCTAGATAATTAGCTAATGTCGACAGGAAGCAACCCACCGCAAGAGGGCCTTAATGTATCCCCCATCAAGGACATGAAAGAAGTATCATGATTTCAGACATAATCATGTAGATATTGAACTGGATCAGGAATGACATACATGGAGTGGAGGCTTAAGAGTATTGTAGCAGATATCGAGTGAATGACTTCTCTTGAACACATAGGTGACACTAAATGGACTTGGCAGCATTGACCCAAAACCAAAAATAACAGCTTTGAAATGGTGTGATGAACCAAAAGACAAGAATATTTACCAAACCAACAACCACAAAGATGAAGTAGAAGAGTGACATGTTCAAGAGCGATTTGATGCCATTAAAAAGTGGAGTACCCTATTTTCCAAATTTCGCAAACCATTTCTGGTCAGTACCTGTTTATTTTTTAACAAGCGTGAGCAGGATAACATATGCTTGATTTGTAAGTTCATCTATTTGATGAATCCCTCTAAGTATGTTTCACGAACCCTAAGAAGGAGTGGTTTGGTCTCATAATTATCGATGAGTCCATAGTTTCTTGATGTTTTAACGAGTCCAATGAGGGTATAAATCAACATATTTTTCATGTTTAGAGACTTTAAAAAAGAGGGGAAAAATAAAACTCCAAAGGTTCCTTTTCATATATAGTCCCTTAATTCCAAAGGGCAGAAAACAATACCAAAGAGAACCTATTATCCATGGTCGACTAAAGTATTTCTTTTTTGTAAGTAGTCTATATCATTCCAAAACAGGGTTAAACTTATACTGATTAGACATCTTTTAATTTACTTTAACAAGTTTGAAAAGAAAAGTGCTCGCTAATATTTTCATATTTTGTGAGTCTGAAAAGAGCTGAAAGAGGAATCCTCCTAGAGGAACGAGTGGTATAAAAGGTAGCAATTGGTTCCAGTCATGATGGAAATACTAAAAAGACACAAAGGTCAAGAGGCTGGCTAATGAGACCAATCACAATAGCAGTTCCCCAGGCAAGGGTAAAATAACCAAGTGAAAGTATATGATCGTCCAAGTAGATGGTGATGATTGAATGAGAAAGCCAAGGCTCATCTAGCAAAGATAGAATGATAAAATAGAAATCACGAGAGATAAGAGGATAATGGTTTCATTCTTTAAGAAATATTGAAACATGGGAAGCTATGCTTGAAATTGGTTTCATTTTACGCAATATTGAAACATGGGAAACTATGCTTGAGATTGGTTTCATTTTTACACAAGCTTGAAATGGAGAAAAAAGGTGCTTGGAATAATTTTTCATGTTCCCATCATAATGGCTCAATTCTAGGGACATTCCCCCCAAGTTTCACTTCATTCACCTAAATAGAAAACTGGTTACTAACATGTGGATGGAATGAAGGTTCATTTATGAGATCAAGTGAAAAACTCTGATGGGAATTTACAAGATCTAATAAAAGAATTAGATTGAAAGGGGACCTGTTTCACTTTTTAATGAGCTTGACACAGGAAAATAACTATGCTCATGGGACCTTATTTTTTTTTATAAGGAGCTTGAAACAAGAAAAGGAACTTTTCTACAAACCTTGTTTCACTTTTTAACGAGCTTGACAAAAGACAAGGAACTTTGCTCCGGGACCTTGATCATGACTTGAAAAAGGCCATGAATTCCAAGAGGTTCTAATCATATTGGAGAAAAATGATTTGGAAGGTATCGAAGGATCCAATGGAGATATCAGACTCCAATTCCCCCAGTAAATGATGCACTACATCACCTACTAGATCATTAATAGACGTGAGCATGGAAGAGGTTTCCACATAATTAATATGTGGAGGGGGAGATACCACTTGCATATAAGGACCATTTATCAATGTTGGTTGATTGGGAATCAAACTAGGACCAACGAACGAAAGTTGGTAAATGGTCACGATTCTTTCGCCATACGGGAAACACATCACATGAAAGAGTGAAGAGAGAAGAGCTCCCATGACATAGACATAGTCAATGACCAAGGAGTAAATTAAAATCCAAACAGGCTTAGATTACCATCACATCGATATAGATATTCTTTCCTCCCAAAGTAATAGTAAACTTAGGAAGGATCCCTAACAGTTGATTGGATCCTCTTTTAAAGGCCAAATTTTTTTTGGTAATGGGCACAAGTTGTGGAGAACCAAAATATTGCCAAATATTTGAGGACATAATAATAATAGATGTGCCTTCGTCTATGAGTGCGCTGGGTATGCCCATATAATAAACCTGTACCATGATCTGGAAGGGCACATAAGGAGGAAGACGATATCCTACCAGCGGACTCCAATCAAAGGAAGTGACCATACTAGTTGGAGGAGGTGTCGTGGGAACTAGATAAATACCCCATAGCACAATGGGAATGGGAGAACTACTCCCCTATACTGTGGAAAATGGAATATTTCACCTCAGCGTCATGGGAATGGGAGGATTTTCCCCTTGTATAGTGGAACAAAAGAAACAAGAAGAACATGAGCAGTATGATCCTCACTCTCTAAGGGAAAAGTAAGATTGAATGAAGTTGGAATTGGGTAAAAAAAATGGTTGGTCAGGAACAGACTTATGGGATTCACGTTCAGGGAGATTTTGATTATTTGGATTCAAATTTTGATCAATCACTTCATCAACTTGCAGAGTATTGGGAGAAAAAATTCGATGACCAACTGAAAGACAAGGCCTAGAAGATGTAAGGTTTTCCAACACTTTTGAGGATTCATCCATATAATGAAAAATGTTAATAGGATGATTCCCTTCACATAACCTATAGTAAATTTGACTTTACCCTTTTTCCTGTGAAACTTATGATCAGTAGTAGATGGTTTATCACTAACATGATCTCCAGAGGTTAATGAAAAAGGCTGATGTGAGCCTATGGAGCATACTTCTAGTACCTGGGGAATACCAGAAAAATATCTAAGAATGTGTCCACCCTTACATAACTTGCAAGGGAATTTCACTTTGTTGGGCTTATTGGAAGGTTTCTCCATACTAGTTGCATTGATAGCAATGGTTGCTTGGTCTTCGTGCTGCTTATTTTGCTTCTTCTTCTTCTTCATTTTCTTCTTCTTCTTAGCTTCTCGCTTATTAGAATCAAGAAATTCACCAGGCAAGGAGGAAGAAAGGGATGAAAAAAAAACAAGTGAAGAAGGAAAAGGGTTAGCTTTAGGATCAACTTGAGGTTGGCGTTGTTTAGGTGGAGGACTACTTGGTTGAGACGTAATTTGGACATTTAGAGCCATAGGGGTTGAAAACAACCAAAATGGAAAACCAATGGTAAATCTGGTAAGGGACAACATTGGCCTATAAGGAGCACCAATTTTTCCAAAAGGAGGAGAATGAATAGGATTCCCTTCAGAGGGGTTTCCTTGATTGGTAGACTTAGTAACTGTCACCATTAGTATAAACCTAAGATCCACTAAGAAGGTGTCCCAAGGTAAGGTTGTTATTCCACGGTCAATTAATTGATTTTAGAAATTGAAGACAAAAAATAAAACAAAGAGGGGTAACTAGGAAAAAGGGTTTACCAAGCAATTGTGAACTGCAATATACCACATTGGTGAACTAAGGATTTACGTATGAATAGGAAATATTCTCGAATTTTGTGTCCAATGTATCATAGTGTACAAGGCATTCAACTCGGTTACCTATGGCGAGGATAAAAACCTATGGTGGACTTCCAAAATATACTTGACGGTCTATGGAAGTGTTGTCTGTAGTATTGTTGTCTAATGTATAACCGTTCGATGAAATCATCTCATATAATTATCATGTGTGGAGCACCATCTGATATACCCAAAGGTATGTGGAGAATGATCTGATACACTTATGTACGTGGAATGTGATATCACCCATGGGATACAATGTTGGAAAACAATGACAACTCCTACATTTAATAATGTTAGAACACGTCTCTATCCTAGACCTCTAAGTGTTTGTGTTAGTGCTACAACTTCTCCTTAGGTTGATTCAATAAATTTTAATGTTTATCTTCAAATAAGTTTTAGTTTTAGGGCTCACCATGAGTTTCACCTGAATTCCCTAAAATGCAAGCTAGCATGAAGAAATTAAATCTTTCACTTTCAATGAAAATCTATCTAAAGGAGGGAAGAGACAAAGAGCACACAACATACAAAATGCAACGAACAATATGATAAGTGAAATTCCATTTTAATGCAACTATTCCAATTTTGATGAACACAAAAAATCCTATATTCCAATGTAAATATTTTTTTCTTTTGAATTTCACTTAATTTTCAAATATGATGAAAACTAAGATTCATTTCTAATAACTGATAAATAAACTTTTCATAATGATGCCTAGAACACCAATTCATTCAAACACTCAATGATTAAAAAAAATAGTTCAATAATGACCTAATGATAAGAATAAAGGAAAATCTAAACAAATCCTTATCAAAGGCACTAAAAAAAAACCAAATCGAGGCTTCTTAGAGACCAAAAGGAACTGAGGAAATCAAGGAAGAGAAACTAGAATAAAGTAGATAGAGAGAAAATTAGACAAAAGAAAATTTGTGCATGAACAACAATCAACACAGGTGCTTGAAGGGAACTAGTGCTCTGCAAAAGAGGCACAAAGAAGGCTTAGGAGCATTGCAAGACTCCGACTCTATACCAAAGGGAGCACTGATCAAGGGATGAAAGTTTTTGACACAAAAATTTTAATTGAAACTCAATGAAAGGGTCTTCCTAGGTATGATATTAACTGGGTAAGATAATGAAGGTCTGAACAAGAGGAAAAACAAGCACTAAGGACAAGGAAACCACCAAGGGAATACACTATTCCCCAACGGATTCTCCAATTTGTTATATGAAATCTACGAATATGGAAAAAATTGTCTTCCCTACTCTTAGTGGCCTATTATAGAAAAAAAAAATCAAAGAAGCTAATGTTTTCCTTAAAGTAAATAGACAATGGGATGAAGCCTACCTAGAATCCATTGTAAGCCTCACTCCTCTCTTGGCTTGTCTCCTCCAATCCTAGCTCTGACCATTATAATTATAACCTGCACAATCAAACAACACAAGCCAATGATCTACAACATCTATGTAGCATCATCTAATCGCTTTATTCAATTGATCAAATTTACATTGAAATACATGAAATCATAACATCGCATATAGGAAAAAAATGAACTCTTTGTATTAATAGAAATGGAGAGAGTTACAACCAAATATAATAGTTGATATTATAGAAGAGCCCCTCCAATTTTACTTGTCCTTCCTTGCAACAAAGTGTACCTCTATGTCACCCTAATGCATGGAGTGATGACTCTCATAGAAACAACATGAGGGTAGAATATATCTCCAAAACCAAATCCATAGCTTGTGGATGCATTAGGGGAATTTTGAGGTCTAAAATGGGCCTCCTAAGAAAAATGTACAACCAAA
Source organism: Pinus albicaulis (assembly GCA_034641835.2). Classification (NCBI taxonomy): domain Eukaryota; kingdom Viridiplantae; phylum Streptophyta; class Pinopsida; order Pinales; family Pinaceae; genus Pinus; species Pinus albicaulis. The sequence goes on along the minus strand of CM076580.1, from coordinate 1,076,238,477 downwards.
ATAAACTTTATAAGAACCAATAGGATTAAAGATGATGATGTCAACCATGGGGAATGATTCACCATTTTTTAAGTAAAAGGGTGAAAATATTAAAAAATAATAAAATAATAAAACTACTTTTTCAACTTATCTCCCAAAGGTTTTACTCAAGTTTTGAGCAGGAGTACTCATTGGATGAATAAGTTAATTCCTCATCCAATAAGTACCCATGTTGCATACTTTTGATGGACCCTACTACAAGAAAAATTAGAAATACATGAAAAAACGTGATTGCAATTACGTTTTTCATGTATTTCTCATTTTTTGTGTAGAAATATCCATATAAAGTAGGAAACATGGGTACTCCTTGGATGATGAATTAAATTTTTCATCCAACGAGTACTCCCGCTCGAAATTTGAGTAAACAATTTGGGAGATAAGTTGAAAATACGAGTTGAAAAAATAGTTTTTTCTTTTTTCCCTCTAAAATTTGATGATGTAATCAAATCTTAATTTATTATTTCTACTATTATTTTATAATTCCCTTAGGAGACCCATTTTAGACCTCGAAATTCCCCTAATGGCAGTAAATATATAGGAGGGATGGTAGTTTAGGAATTATTCTCCATTTACCAATCTAGTCTTGAGATCCACTCTTGATGGGAGGATGACCTCAAGGGATAAGAGGTGAAATCTCCAAGGTAATCAAATCTTAATTTATTATTTCTACTATTATTTTATAATTCCCTTAGGAGACCCATTTTAGACCTCAAAATTCCCCTAATGGCAGTAAATATATAGGAGGGATGGTAGTTTAGGAATTATTCTCCATTTACCAATCTAGTCTTGAGATCCACTCTTGATGGGAGGATGACCTCAAGGGATAAGAGGTGAAATCTCCAAGGTAGGATCATATAAGATTCAAGGTTATTATCTAGGGTAAATGGTTGGAACAACTCCTGGAAGCTTCGAGAAGAGGAAGCTTCAGGATTCTTATTATTTTTCCCACCAGAGAAGGGGAAACTGCACTGGAACACAATTGCTCAGTTATGTAGGGTGTGTTGGGTCTAAAAAGTAAGGAAATGAAGTAGTTAATACCATAAACTTAGGGATTAGGGAGAGGCATGCCTAAGGCTTTATGCAAGGATGTTGAAAAAGGGTGAATGGATTTTGATTGATCCAGTTAACAAACCTATTTACCATATGTGACAAAATGGCCTATAACAATATTATCACTCCTGCAGGCTTACTGGATTTCTTGTGTGGACACTTGGTTGTATAGTGTCCATACTCATGGCAGTGAAAGAATTTAATTTTACTAAGGTCTTTCTTCTTTCCATGGTTTTGGCTAGATTATGCCTCACCTTGGTCCTTCTTTCCTTTAACATTCTTTCCTTTTCCAACAAGAGCACATTATTCTTCCTTGTTAGATCTGGATGTGACACCATCTATAGTGCTTCTTCCGATCTCCTTCTGATCTCCTCTTGCACCAAATCAGACTAAAGAATCTCCCAATTCGGTAACTTTTCTTTTCCATGATCTAAATCCCAATAGTTGTGACAGGACTTCATAAGACCAAGGAGTGCTAAGCTCACAAGTTCAAATGATGGCACATTTTCTCCTACTCCTACAAGTTCATCTCGAACTTGAGTGAATGTGGATAGGTATTGAACAATAATTTCATTTTTACCCATTGAAATGTTGCATATCATTTCTCCAAATGCCAATTTATTTACATCAATGCTTCTCTAGAATAGATCTGTGAGACTTTTCCACATTGCAAAAGGAGTCTCCTTTCTATGCGAGTTTGAATCCAAATGATCTACGGCACCTTAAATAATAATCCTCTTGGCTTGTGCTCTGTCTTTCTTCCACTAAGCAAGTGCTTGTGCATCTAATGCTGCTAGTTTTGGAATATCATTTTGTGTGTACTCACATACTCCATTTTCATCTAGGACAACTTCCATCATGTATTTCCAAGAAAAATAAATTGAGGATCCCTCTAATGCATACTAAGCCTCAATCCATTAAAAGACATTATTCCTAGACTAAAGAAGATATGCACCAAAAACATCTATAAATAAAAAATTTTCATATAGAAGATCTGGAACCCATTTTCTATGTAGTCTTTAAGAGGTCTGATACCATGTAGAAATATCTCGAAATCTGTAGCTTCTAATGAATTCAAACTGGAAAAAATAGACACGAATTTATTCTACTCAATCTATGGAAATTAAAACATACAATAGAAACACATGCAATCATTCAATCACAATGAACAAAATATTTTTCTTTGGGAACCCAATTGGTAAAAAAACCTCCTCTATTTTTTATTATATCATATGAGAATATATATCTATTACAATTATATCTCTAATCCTTGAAGCTCAACTAGCACTGCAATATTGATCGCTTTCTCTCTGGCCTGCTCTAGCCAACACTTATAAAAAATATGCTTGAACCTTCCTCCTATTTCCTTGCATAATCCTTGAGAAAACTATCTCCTAAAAGATAGGAGAATTCCCTACTTCCTTGTGAAAATCCTAAATAAATTGATCAATTTATCCAATGCAAAACCTATACACTAAATCAGTGTACAATTGACAATTATAGTGTGAATTTTCTTCCACCTCAGCTAGGAAATTTTAATTCCATGCATGAATAGGCCTATTTTTAGTAATTTTTTCAGTTAAATAAAAGATCAACGAGTTAACAATAGCTACTACTACTCAACTGAACTCCTACTTGTTGAGAAATCAATGCTTATAGGAATTAGGGTTTGATTCCTCTTTCTTGACAATTACTTTTGAATTATGTTGGATTCTCTTACTTCTTTATTAGTTTATATTTCATCAAGCAATTACCAAATTGTATGTGTATTAATACCACAATAATAAGAGACACAAGATGTAGACGCTCAGCTAGGGAAAAATCCCTAAAATGGGAAAGCCCAATCACAAAATCTTCCTTCAGTAGATTCAATCAAGATGATACACTTCCAGACTTCTTAGACCTATACAAATACCCCCTCTAGCCACCAAGTCAACCCTTCCCTTCAATAAATAAACCCTGAAAATATCCAAGTGACAAGTCCCCAACAACAACTTCAGTCTAGAATTTTGGCCCCCCAACAACAAAACTTTGACCCCAACAACATAATTTTGGACTTGCAGTAGATATAGAATTTTTGGACCCAAAAAATACCTAGAAAATTCGCATGTGTGAGAGATAGATATCCGAGAAACTTGAATTACATCCTACCAAAAAAATTCATCCTTCTCCAGCTATTTCATGCTCTTTTTCTACCTCATTTCCTTGAACATAAAACTTCTTAGGCGACTTGACGAAATGGGTTGAATTTCCTCTCTTTATATAAACTTTATGTTGGGTCGAATTTCAATAATGTGGGTTGAAGTCATGGGTACAAGTACGACTTCCTGTGGATGTGACAAATAACCTTTTGAATAAAAAATAATCCCTTTTACATTATAAAAAATCTCAAGAAGGGTCTAATAAAAATGACAATGATTCTAATTACTAAATAAAAAACCTAGAAGATTTGAATGAAGGATTTGACCTAGAATATATTGACCCAAGTATGAAATCCATGCTTTTACACACCATTTTATTTAATAATACATTTTCTTTTGAAAATTACAATTATGAGGACTGAAACGAGTTACATTCTTCAAAACTCCCTCCTAACTAGGGAGGTACTCATAATTATATACATATAAGAGTACATGGAATATTCCAAAATGAAATGAACTACAAAGAGTTCTAGCACACTCACTGTTGGGACTAGATACGTGACTAGGGTATTCTATCTTGGTGGGACTAAGGGGACTCAAGCTTTAGCTAGTCTAGGTACCATCAATATTTTAAGCTCTACCACTAACCAAGGGATCTAGGGGCATATCCAAGGTTGAAGCTCCATGACCAATGCCACCCTCCCTCTTCGAGATATAAAAATCAACACATAGGAAAACCAAATTTCCTCCCAAGAACCTTTCCATTAGATGTTGCATCTCTCCCTATCAACCATATTTGTAATATTAACCAACAGAGGCATGCTTCTAAATTATTAAATCTTCTTATTCGGAAGACATTTCGTCAACACATCAACTACATGTTCATTTGTTGGAATATATTGTAGCTTTACGACCCCATATTATACCAAACTAATAATATAGTGGTACTTATTGTTAATATGCTTTTTCCTTGCATTAAATACGGGGTATTTGTACTTTTATTATTACAATTTATCACTGTAGGATCTAGAGGCTTTCCAAACAAATTTGACAAGATTTTTCTTAACTAAGCAGATTCATTTCCTACTTCACATGAAACAACATATTTTTCTTCAACGATAATTATTGCAACATGATCTTGTTTTCCACTCATCCATGAAATCATTCCAGATCTCGAAATGAAACATCCACTGATAGTGATTCTTCCATTAGTCTCACTGCCACCCCAATCAGAATTAGTAAAACCTGTTAACTTGAATTCCTTCTCATCTTATTTCAGAAAATGATGCATTGTGCCACATAGGTATCTCAAATATTCTTGAAAGCTATCCAATGGTCATGACGAGGATCCAACTATAATTGTCTATGAAAAATTAAATCAAAACATATATCAGGCCTTGTATTTACCGAGTACATGTGAGAACCCGACAACTTAAGATAGCTAGTAGGATCAAAGAGACTACAATTGGAGCTTCTCAAATTCTTGAGATTAGTGATCATGGAAGTAATCATAGGCTTCAAATCCATCATACTTAATTTTTCCATATCTCTATTATGTATTTACCTTGACCTAGATATATCTCACTAGGTTTCTGCCAAACCTACAAGCCCAAGTAATAGTGCACGAGTCCCAGATCTTTCATCTCGAATAAAGTATCCAAAATTTTATTACATTCTATTATTCTTCTCTTCACAACTGTAAAAAAAAAAATCCACATATAGAAATATAATGGTTGGTTCATTCTTCATTACCTTGATGTAGAGGTTTGCACCTATATAACTTTTTAACGCACCCAATTCTGAAGACATATGCATCCATTCTTGCATACCATGCCTTAGGAGGTTGCTTCAAGCCATATAGGGATTTCTTGAGTTTGAAAACATGTTTATAATGGTTATTTATTTTGATACCTTATAGTTGTTCAATTTATACTTCTTCATTGTGTAATGTCTGGAACTTGAGGGAGCAGGAAGGGAGGGCGAGGGCGCTCTGTCACAAGCGACTAAAGAAACACAACAACGTTGGGATATTAAATGCGATGACAAGAAGCAGACTCTGGTATGTAGTGAAAAACCTCTCCTTTCTTTCAATGGTGGTCAAGTGGAATGAAATGATGGGAAAATGGTTGGGATTGTTGTTTCTTTTTCATGGGATTATAGGCATAGGAATTGGGATGTCATCAGTGTGTAACATGAATTCATGGAAATTGTTGCATGAGGGAAATGGTTCTGAGTTAAGGAAGCTATCGTAAACCCCTCAATTTTTCATCCTATGTTATATTCAGTCATTGGGTGGTCTGGTTAGGAGAAAATTGGGAGTCAGGGGGTTGGAATAGCCAACTGAGTTTCGATTTTGGTTGTCTCCTTTGGTACGGGGAGTCAATGTAGGTAGTCATGGGTTCAGGGAAGTGTCTAGAATCCATGTGCAACTCATCTGGGTGAGGGGGGAATCAGGGAGGACTTTGGTCTCGTGGGTAGTTTTGAGTTGGAAGAAAATAACCTCGTAGGAAGATTCTGGGGAGTCAAAGTCTGGTTCGGGCTTCCATTCAAGTAGGGATATAGGAAGGGGGTCTGGCCTTATGTCAAATGAATTGGTCAATTTCTGACCTTAAGTAAATGGTTGAGAGAACAAAGAATCTCAATCTAGTATATGGTATGTCTAGAACTGAGGGTTATGGAATGGAGTATCTCCAGCAGAAGGCGCTAGGTGACAAGTATATATTGTTGCATGGTCTTAATAATGCTTCTGTCTACGAATTTCGTTCAGGTTAGCCTAACTCAATTACTCCTTCGTATTATGCTCTACTGGTGATAGCCTCGGAGAGGGCACCAAAGGAATTGCATCCATGGAAATAATTTTATATCCAAATCATGAAGGTTGAGGCAACAGAGGGTAGGAGGGGTCGCCATGGTGGTGGTAACCTGAGCAAAGGGAAAAGGATGGAATAAGCCTCCACTAGCTGTCTACAAAATAAAATAGGCAAGAGGATCAGGGAGGAAAATATGCAAAACTTTTTGCATGCTTATAGTGAAGGCTCCCTGACGTAGGTAAAAGAGGAAATATCGAGATGGGAAGGAGAATTAAAAGTGAAGGAAATAGAGGAAAAACTACATGCAGAAGATTGGAAACCCTTGGTAGTCAACTCGGAAAACAACCGAGGCAGGCTGACCTTATTCAAACAGGTTATCCAAAATTATTGGATTATGAAAAGCCTCTTCGAAAGAGCAATGACGGATATGCAACAACAAAGGGAAGTACTTCACCAAACATGCCATAAGCAACCCATGCAAGAAGAGTCGATTTTATTAGTCATCCAGAAGGAAATTCAGTCAATTCAGATGCAACTATTCCACCAGAATGTCCATCTCAGATACATGGAAAATCAATTGCAGAGTATGCAACAACAAGAGATGTCAGGATCAAGTGCTAAGGATTTCGCCCCAGTCGAATGATTTGATGATTGACTTCTGCTAGTCATGAAGTATTAGAAAACTTATGTTTGTTTTGTTTCAAATGATTTTAGATAACGTTTAAATTTACACTAGAAAGATGAGTTGGAAAATAGACATGGTAGCTTTTAAAGCTTGGTTATACATGGTGAAACTATTTAAATTTTGGATGGCTTATGATGTTGATCAGTGGCCAAAAAACTTGGTTTCCTTCGCGCAGGTTGAGGTCACTAGATACATATTTTGTAACCTACTTTATATTTGATTAATAGAAAGGTATTGCCAAGATTAAAAATAAAAAATAAAAAATGTATACTTCTTCATCAATGGTTCCATTTAGAAATGTTGTTTTGATGTCCATTTAATGAATATTCCATCCCATAGTAGAAGCTAGTGAAACCAAAGATCTTATAGTAGTATACCTAGAAGTATGAGCAAACGTTTCTTCATATTCTATACCTTCCTTTTGTGAGAAAACCCTTGCAACAAATCTAGATTTGTATTTATCTATTCTTTCATCAACAACATGATTGATTTTGTCGATCCATTTTGAGGTGGCAACCAATTTGTTATTTGTTCTAGGAAAAATTTCCCAAACTCCATTATTCAGGATGGATTGTTATTCTTCTTTCGTTCCTCTTGATGAGAAACTTATTCATATGTAATTGGTTCAACTTCTAGCAATTTTTTCATGTATTCTACATAACCTTAATATCTCTTTGGTATTTTTCTTTCTCTAGAAGTTCCTTTAGTAGCTCCATATCCTTCAACGTATTCTAGTGTAAATTTTAACTAACTTGGACTCTTCTTTGGTTTGGGAATGATTAAAGGTCGAATAGGCTCACTTGGTCCTTATTCTTCTTCTTATTGGTTTGTAGTTTTCTTTTCATGAAGCTTTTCTTCTTAAAATAGTGGTATATATTTATCCTCGGATTCAATTGGTATGTCCTTTGATATTTTGTAGGCAAGATTTTAGTGAAATATAACATCCCTACTAACTTCAATTTTCCTTCCTTCATTGATGTGGATTATATAAGCCTTTGAAGAAAGATTGTAACCAACAAAGATCCCATTTATATTTGTACAATTCAATTTATTTCTCTTATCTTTTAGGATATGGATGTATGAGGGACACCCAAAGTTTCAAAGATGGTCTACACACAGATTCTTCCCCATGAATGCTTCTTCCGGTGTCATATTATCAGGGATTATATGGGTACTTATATTTTGTATATATATTGCCATCATTGCTAATTCTCCCCATAGAAAATTTGGTAGACCTTGATCAAATATTTTATTTCATATACATTCTTCAATTGTTCTATTTTTCCTTTCTGCAACTCCATTTTTTTCAGGTTTATAGTGAACAATGAGATCCATTTTAATATCATCTTCTTTACAATATGTAATTAATTTTTTTGAAGTGTAATCCCCACCATTTTCAGATATCAAAGTATTTATATTTCTTTTGGTTAAGGTAAGGGAAAAGTTCAAGGATGGAAAATTATCTTAATGTTTAAAAATATTGGCGAATTTCACTAGTCCCTAATATGAAAACTAGAAAAATTTTATTGATGTATTTGTAAAATTATTGAAATTTATAATGATTTTATATATACTCTCTATATAATTTTGGCGCTTTTTAAGGTATAATAAATTTGTATTTAAAAATATGGGAAAATCAATTTTATAAAAAATAGAAATTGGGGAGTCTTTTTTGGAAAAATCATGGAAAATTAGCTCACTTGCAAATATTAGCCCCTAAAATTTTCCACAACTTAAGGTCTCCACTTCAAATCTAAATTCCTTGAAATTTTCAAATAATTCATACTTTGTTTTCAGAAGATAAATCCATGTTTTTCTAGATTAATAATCGATGAAGGTTACATAAAAAATATGGCCTCCAAGAGATTTGTTAGAAATTGGACCACAAACATCAGATTGAATGAGGTATAATATTTCCTTAGACCTTGTATCACTACTTGTAAAATGTTTCCTTGTATTCTTTCCAAAATCACATCCCTTATATACCCCTTCATGGTCTTCCATGATGTTGGGGATTCCCTTTACCATTTGACTAATTGAGGGTATTATCTTATAACGAATATGCCCATATCTTCTATGCCATAGTTTGATAGGATTGATCTCCATGTGAACTAGGGTTTGAGGAGATGGTGTTATAATTCTATATAGCCTTCCTTCATGAAATCCAATAAATTTTTTCCTTTTCAATACTTAAATATTTTTTCCAAACCAAAACTTTACCATGTACAAAGGTAAACCTATCTCCTTGATCTTCTAAACAAAAATTAAAAGTAAATTCTTTTTGAAACTTGGGACATAGAGTATATTGTTGAGGTGTAGCTTTGCTTCACTTTCCAACTTCAATGATGTATATCGAAGGCCCTTGCATGCATAATTTTTTTTGTCTCCTACCTCCATTGCATGTGATGATGTTTCCCTTGATAGAGTATGACGTTGTCTTATTTCTCTTGTTATATGTATTGATGATCCATTATCCATAACCCATTCATTGTCATCATTAAGAGTACTTGTAAGTACAACCAAGGATTTTACACTCTTTACTTTCCTAGATAGGTTGTAGATGATCCTTCCTATCTAACTTCCTACAATTCTTATGATATTGAATCCCATCTTCAAGTATCTTGCCATAGAGGAGGTGATGTTTTTCTTCCAAGCCAAAAAAATAGTCTTCAACCATTTTTTCCCTTAGCTCTGATACCATGTTGAGAAATCAATGCTTATAGGAAATAGGGTTTGTTTCCTTTTTATTGATAATTAATTTTGAATTATGTTCGATTCTTTTAATTCACTAGTAGAAAATGATGAAATTAGTGAGTAGGTGACTAAAAAAGTTAGTCACTACAATTATTGAGGCCCCAAGACCTGAATATGTCACACAAAACCTTAAAATAACACCCATATCACACTTAAAGGCTAGACATATTTTACATAGGATATATATGGTGGTTTGAGGCCTTATTCATGTCCCTTGAACTAAAGAAGTTTTTTTAGGGACTAAGGATCTTGTTTTCCTTCCATATCCATAGTAGAGTCCATAGAACACATCCTTATTATGTAAAATATACTAATGTTCCCATATTTCCATTATAATGTAATTATTATCATGGACATTAAATATGAAAAATATTTGTTTTAGTCATAAGGCCCTTTTTCATTTCTTGGCCAAGATATAATACCTAACTCCCATATATGATGTGGAAAAACTCAGAGTGAAACCCTTATCCTATATGGAGGCCTAAAATCCCTCAAAGATTAATTATATTGTTCTTTATGGTATTTTTCATGTAGTGTGAGCCAAAGAAGTTTTATTTTGGGATTGAGGCCATTGTTTTCATCCCTTTGCAATGGTGTAAGACTAAGACCCATTATTACTATGTAAAACATACCAATGACACTAAATATCCTCCATAGATGCCTAAGTTTCCCTATAGAGGTTATGTGTTTTTCTTTGAGAACTGCTTCCAAAGATTAATAATCAAATATTTAAATAAGGCCTAAGCCCCTTATGATGTTCCTATTATGACCAAGCCTACACTTGTAAGCATCGTATGTGATTTGAAAGCATCCTAATTTAATTAATTTTTAATGATGAGGCTCCAAGACCCAATAATAATCTGAAAAACCTTTGAATGGTAGACACATCCCTTCTAGAGGCCAATGAATATCCCTTAGAGAATATAATTTATGTGGTGGTTTGAAGCTATTTTAATGGCCACTGATTATTTAAGACTTAATTCCATTTTCTTTAATGTCCTTTTTCCATAGTAAAGGCCATGAGACTCATTCTTATTATGCGAAACATACCAAATGCCCATATTCCCATCTAGAGGTATTGTTCATGGAAATTAAGCATGAGAAAGATTAATTTAGGGACTAAGGCCCTTGTTTTCCTCTCCTAACCATAACATAGACACTAACTCCGATATTTAGTGAGAAATAATCTTATGGTGCCCATATACCAACTGTGGTTTTTAAGTCTAGCTCATTTCCCTTAACACTAAAAAGATTATTATAAGACCTAATGCCCTTATTTACCTCCCCTACCCATGGTACATTCTGTTATCACTCAACAATTTCTCCAAGTTCAAAAGAAATAGTCTGAGGTAACCACAAACCAACTTTTAGGTACATAATCTAGCCAATCTGTACCCAGAGAGGGCTCTCTCTGTAAAATTTAGCTTTGTTTTGAAAGATATTAGGCTAGTTATAAAGTCCAGGGGTTTTGATTGAGTTTGGGTGATGGAATTAAAAAGTTGAGGGTAATATTGAGTAATTTAGGCCATTGGGCTAATGGATTCAAAGAAAATAGCTTAACCGGATTAAGTTTCTTAACAAAAGATGGTTTCACAGGGCAAGGTAATCAAACATGGAACAATTATAGATCTTTAAGTGAATGGGATGGACTCAAATTTGATGAAGGGAAATTAAGAATCCTTCAAAACGTTTGAAAGAGGGAAATTGAGTTATTATTAATAAAGAGAAATTGAGTATTCTTTACTAAATAATCAGAATGCTTAAACTAGAAAAACAGGAGCAATTAAGAATTCACTGTTTAAACCAGTTCAGAAGAAAACATTTAGAATAACAACGATTAAAATCAGATTACACTTAAGAATTTTCTGATTTATTCCTTTTCGTTAATCATTCGGAAATGAAACACAGTTGATATAATAAACAAATATAAAGACTTCAAAACATAAGAAATAGATGACTTATTGATCCGTAGTTTGACACAAGAATCCTGTAAAAAGTCTTTCACATCAATTCCTCATCCATCTTGCCACACAAAATTTCTCCAATAGCACTTTATTCCAAAATATCCAATGTTACAGCAAATTCTAAGAATCCACCCCCAAAATACTTCCAAGAGTGAAGTATTTATACAAATTCTAAACTAAAATATCTTGAAAAAATATCAAGATTAGTTCACAAATCTCTCCAACTGTTTTACATAAATAGAACTTAAGTAAAGGACACTCAAACTAATGCATCTATTTGGAACTATTTTTTATGGATAGGTGATGAAAAAGAGGATAATTCGTATTTGATCCAACTCTTAGTTGATGATGAGGCATCCAAGTCACTAACTGCTTCCTTTCTTTGTGCATTCTGCTCCAACAATTCTGCAAACTTGGGGTCCAATGATATCTTTTTATTTCTCAATACGTAATAGATATGTAAAAAGTGAAAGAGGTTATTGTATATAAATATGTTGGTGAGATAAAACTCTTTCATTTTCCTACAATTCCTCTCCAGCTGTGCACAATAGGCTCTGCACAACAATGTGTAAAACAAAGTTTTACAGAATCTGAAAAATAGCCTTTGAACATGTGCATGTATATCTGATTCTGAAATCACTATGAAAAAAATGATATAGGTTTTTGTAGATAGGTCTCTTAGGAACAAAAACCTCCTTCAGTTTGGTATGATGTCTTTCGGATTGGCCACAATCTTCTCTGGAAAATTATGACTTAACTGGAATTTTCTGCAAAAAGTGCTTTCCAACATTGTTTAATATTTCCAAAACCATAATAGCTGTTAGAAAAGTGAGAGAGGTTTTTTTAGATGGTCCTCTTAAGAACATAAAACTCCTTCAGTTTTAAAAAATTCATCTTGGATTGATCATAATAGTTTCTGCAAAACAATGCCTAAAGCATGAAATTTCTGCAAAAATGTTCTTTCTTGTTGTGTTTTTCATCTTTTGACCTTTTTGTTCTTTTAACTGTTTTATTTTCACTTTAGATAAACTTCAATGTTGGTGAAATTATTTTCATCTCTTTTTACCATTTTACTGCCTCTGTAATTACTTTTACTGTTTACCTTTGACTGCTCTGTAACTTCATTTTAACTTTCACTCTGACTTTTACCTGATACACTTTAACCACTGATACTCTTTAATTGTTATGCTCTCTAACCTCTGTTTATCCTTTTATCCTCCTTTATCATGACTTACTATAGTACATAATAAAAAATTCATGTAAGGATAATTTTACAAAATTTCAAACATTTCTTTCCACCATTTAGCTTCCGGTATTCTGGTTCTTTGCAGTGGGAAAAACTTTGAAGAGGATTTTCACTGAGAAAAAGGTTTTTAATTCGGAAATCCCTATCTACTAGAAGGAGATAGTCTAAATCTCTGTGAGGGGAATTCAAGGGTGCGAAATTCAAAGCCACGGGAATTTCAATTTCTGGTTCTTGTGGATTTAGAAATGAATTGCGGGTTTTGACGAAAAACGAGCACAGTCACAGGTTGGGGAAGGCAATTGCAATTGAGGAATGAAATAAAGACCAGTCTTAAACTCTGCTTCAGTTTTTCATGTAGAATTTAAAATAAAAGCCAAGTTTTTATAGAGTTTAATGGGAACTAGGGTAAATACTTGTTTTCCGAGAAATAAACAGTGACTAGACAGGTGTTGGCTATGGCAGATGAAATCTGGATTACTCGACTGCAATTTTCTTCAGCAAGGTAACGGTTGGAAAATTTTGACAGTTGATTTCGAAATTCGTTGCATGGGACACTGGTCACTGCGTGAAATAATGAAAATGACGCGGTTTCTTTGTTTTATTCACAAAGTCAAAGGTTGGTGGATTTTTTATTATTTTAATGGATGACATCAGCAAGTACGGTGGTTTTGTCATGGGAGGTAAGCGGTAAGCGGTTTCCATCGCACCGCTTTTGGGGAAAGGCGGTTTTCAGCGGAGGGCAAGCGATTTCATACGATGAATGATGCATGGCGCGACACTGTTCAGAAAACCACTTGGCCATCACGCGTTATCGTTCGGATGAGGATGGCCAGCGATATTGATAAGAACCGTAGATCTGAGATTAGTCAATCGGACGATCGTCGGGAAAGGAAGATGACAGGGAATTAACTGGCGGGCCCGACGTAATTTATTATGAAATAATCACATCGGGGGCATTTTGATTGGTGGAGTAGGTTATTAATTAACCATGGGGGTTAATTAATCCCTTTATATGGCAGAGTATCGATTTTGTTTATTAATTAGAAATTCAACCAATTAATTAAATTTATATGGTTATTTTTCAACCAATGGGTGGGATATTATTATTTGGGAATTTTATTATTAAAATAATACGGGAAAAGGGAAAATTTACGTATGGATTTAAATAATAAGTTAAAAATTAATATGGAAATGAATAAAAAGTGCTAAGTGTAAAACACTAGATTAATGTATTTAACTTATGCTTGAATAAGAAGGGTTTTTATGAAATATTGCATAATTTTTCTACGTAAATTAAGATTTTACTTAGGAAAAGATTTTTTAGAAGTAAATGAATGTCATGATGAATGATTTTAAGTACTTAGGCTTTTCCAATTATTGGGCAGAGGGTTCGGTCCCTCCAAAAGTCAAGGAAATGCCTTGGGCCCCTAATTTTCAAATGCCTTAGTGTAGAAATTAGTGAATTTTTAGGGAAAAATGAGCGGGGAATTAATAATCTGACTTTGCTTTGGCAGAAATTCTTCGATTAGTGTCTTTGCCTTTGCACTTGTGATGAAAGTAAAGATTTAAGAATTTTAGAATCATTATCCATCACATGTAGTCTGCTTGCTCATCTACCTACCCTACCTACTTTACCCTACCATTTTTTTTTTATTGGGGTGCACTTAGGCTGGAAAACCCTCATCACACTTATTCTTTTACATTTGGAAATCTGTCTAATTCTATCCTTATTAAATCCAAGGGCTCAGTTAAGGCTACATTGAGCTCCTTTTTATTTACTCTACCTATCCACTTATGCACGGGTCATGATTTGGTGATTTTATTCTCTATCTCTAAAACATAAAATTGAAAGATGAACTAGCCAAGCTTAGTTGTTTATTGTTCATAAATTGTGGCATAGAATACAAGTTGCACACAATTTTATTTATTACATAAGAGAAAAAGGTAGTGGAATTTAGACTTGCACACTTTCCTTGGCCTTTATTTTGGTGGGGTTCATTTTATTTTACTTTTTTGGGTGTACCCTCTTTACATTTTTTAAATTTTTTGATTTTTTTTTTTTGACAATATGGAAAACCTTTGCAACAAAGAAAGGTATGAACATATTACATAGCCCATCAAGTCAATCATGATATATGACACCTATTGATATAGGAGCATAACACATTCCTTAAATCCTATACATGGTGTGAAACAATTTGTAATGTAATTGATATCCCATATATTCCTAAGATTATTTAGAGAGGTTCTATGTGGTTTTTCAATGCCAAATTCATGGCCCTTAAGCATGAGAAGTTTCATTTTAGAAATAAAGGCCTTTTTCTCCTTCCCTCATACTAATTCTTATCATGCAAAGAATAATAATGGTTCCCATATTCCTAGTCTAAGGCCCTTTTCATGTCCATTGATAAAGGCCTTGAGAGTTATTATTAGTGTGAAAAATGTGGTAATGTTGTG
Source organism: Pinus albicaulis (assembly GCA_034641835.2). Classification (NCBI taxonomy): domain Eukaryota; kingdom Viridiplantae; phylum Streptophyta; class Pinopsida; order Pinales; family Pinaceae; genus Pinus; species Pinus albicaulis. Next base: position 1,076,223,331 of record CM076580.1, on the reverse strand, counting down.
CAAATATTAGTAAAGATAAAATCCGCAATAAAAATTCCTTCATTCATCATAACCTTAGTTCACATTTTTCTTCCATACATCACTTACGTTAAAATATGTTGGAGGAGACACTCAGACCTAATTCTGCCAAAAATGATGTGCCATACTTTGTTGCTACCAACAATTATGTGCCATACTCTATTTTATTGGCTCTCCTTCTTCACATTTTCTCTGAATTCTTATAATTTTCCCTTAAATTACCATTGCAACCCTTCCAGAAAGTGTCAATGAAGAGTAGTGTGGAGAAATGTAGAAATCATTCACTGAACCTTCCGAAGATCTCCTCAATGATGAATACTACAACCATACTTGGTCATTTACTGACACTATTTTTGCTGGCCACATGAGGAGGGGCATGTAAATCTCCTTGAGCTCATGAATACATATCCGTATTTGTTAGGTCCCTATATCACTAGTATAGTCCCTTATTATTGTTAGTGTAAACCCCTTATTGTTATTATTGTACCCTTGTAACCCCCATTTTGTTATTTTGTGCCCTTAAATTATTATGGTTAGGTCGGCTAGGATTACATTATGGCCCCATGGACTCCTATATATAGAAAGGAGGTTTTTTAAATTGTATCATCCAAGAATTGTTCATTTATGTAATGTATTTGAGGTTTCCCCCTCGAAGTGGCTCATTTCTAAGGCATTGATATCTCTTTTCTTCTATTTTTGGAGCTGGTTACACAACATTTGGTATCAGAGGATTGGATTCTAGGGTTTCGCTGCTCCAAACAGGTCATTGTGGAATTTTCGCTATAAGTTTTTTTCTACGAAGTTTTAGAAGCTGAAATTTTTAGGGTGCAAAGCCAAAATCCTGAGGAAGAGTTTCTAAAAAATTCAGAGCTTGGTTCGCAATATTTTCAGAGATATGATCTATGGAAGTTAGGTCTTTTTTCAGGCTCCTAAACAGGTCATCGTGGCATTTGCGCTATAACGTTTTTTATACGAAGGCTCAGAATCTGAAATTCGTATGGTGTGAAGCTGAAATATTGAGGAAATTTTTCAAAAAATGTTAGATCTTGGTTCGCAATATTTGTGGAGATATGATCTATGGAAGGTAGTGCTTTTTCAGGCTCCTGAATTTAATCTCAAAGAGGTGATCGTGGGAAAAGTTCAATAACTCTCTCTCTGGGCATCAGATTGGAGTGCCGTAAAAAGTGGTCGCAAGTACACAGACTGTAGTTTCTTGGCTATAAATTTCAGAGACAAAGGATGAAACAGTGACACGTGGCAAGTCGTACAAGTTCGCTCTACGGAACCAGTCCATAATTAGGTCATTGTGGGAGATTGGACACAAATTTGTCTTGGAGAATCCAAATCAGGTTAGACCTGTGGCATTTAAAAGATAATTCAGAGGGCTACTTCAGTGCTGAATTTCAGAGATTGAAGATCCGCAATCACAGAGATAATACAATTTCAATATTGAGCTCCTCAAAGCAAGTAAAAGGTGTGTATTTTTTTTTCCGAATTGCATAAGTCTTGTTTGAAGAATCAATTTGAATTGATTGCAAGGGCATATTGTAGAATAGATATCAATATTGGATTCTAAAATGGCCCCTAAAAATAATTAAGCACCCATTAAGCCTTTAGAAGGCTCTACTATGACTCATGAAGACGAAGAATGACAACATGACATATCAAAATTACAAGAGCAAGTGCAACAAATTTCGCTCTCGCAAAGAACAACAAAAAATGAAATGGAAGTTTTGAAGAAAGGCGTGGAAACTAAGATGGATGGTTTGAAGAAAGGCGTGGAAGCTAAGATGAATGGTTTGGAAGCTAAGATGGATGGCATGGAAGTGGGTATGGAAGCTAAGATGGATGACATGGAAGCTAAGATCGATGAAAAAATGAAAGACAACATGGAAAACATGAAGAAAGATCTAAAAGTAGACATCGAAGGTTTGGGAAAGTTGATACAAGAAATGTTTCTTAATGGTGAAAAGATAGTAGAGGAAACTCATGATGAGAACAAAATAAATGTTAATCGTGATTTCATAAACTCTACTGTTGGAGGGAAGAACCACCATATTCAAAAAATGGATATGAGGAAGTTTGATGGAAAGGATCCTGTAACATGGATACTACAGATGGAGCAATATTTTGATCTCCATAATGTGCAAAACACACAAAAGGTACGCATTGCAACCTTACATTTAGAACAAAATGCATTTGTATGGTATCGATGGCTTTGCTCCTGTAAAAAAATTGTCACTTGGTCAATTTTTACGGAGGAAATGATAGCACATTATGAGGATACAAAGAGCAACACCTTCTTTAGCCAATTGATAAATCTCAACAAAAGGGTTTAATGGGGCATCACATTGAGGACTTCCAAAAATTGAATATAAGGGTAACTGATATTCCAGAGGAACACAGGATTGATCTCTTCATAGGTACTCTAAAGGATAACATCCAACATGAAGTTCGTGTTTTGGAACCTGATTCATTGGAGAAGGCATTCAGGTTGGCAAGAAAAGTTGAATGTAATATTATGGCGACAAGGAAGCCTACCACTCAATTCTATAAATAAGGAAGTGTTGCTACGCCTAGATTTCCACAACCTACAAGGTTGACACCACAACAATTGGAAGAAAAAAGAGCAAAAGGGCTTTGCTACAGTTGTGATAGCAAATACACTAAAGGTCATAAGTGTGCTGAGAAGAAATTATTTTACATAGATTGTGAAGAGGAAGAAGAAAATGAACAAGAAGAGGAAATACACCAGGAACCAGCCCCAGAAGAGGAAGAAATGAATCCAACCATATCGTGTAATGCACTGGCAGGAATTACCACTCCTCAAACTCTCAAGATAAAAGGACAAATCAAGAAGAGAAAGGTAATAGTGTTGATTGATTCAGGTAGCACCCATAATTTTATTCATTGTAAGGTAGCCAAGGAATTAAATTGTGTCCTATACCCAGCACCAGAATGTCAAGTGATGGTTGCAAATGGAGGAACTATAAATTGCTCTGGAAAATGCCATAATATCAAGCTAACCATGGGGGAATATGTATTGACTAGTCCAATGCTTGCCATTCCTATGGGAGGTGCTGATCTTGTACTAGGAGTACAATGGTTACAATCTTTGGGGACGGTAGCTTTTAATTTTCAAGAACTTTTCTTGAAATTGTTTTCAGAAGGAAAGGAAGTTGAATTACGGGGTATTGCGGGGAAGCCAGGAAGGATAATAAGCCTAATGTCATGACAAAGCTTCTAAAGAAAGAACAGCGAGGCGTAATTGCACAATTATGCTCACTAGAAGTTCCAACATCAAAATCATCTATTTCTGCAGATCTCCAACAAGTCTTGGACAATCATTCCAAGGTGTTTGAAACTCCCAAAGGACTCCCACCTATTCGTGATCATGATCATGCTATTCATTTGATTCCAGGAAGTGTTCCTCCAAAACATCAGGCCTTATAGATATCCTTACTTCCAAAAGAGCGAAATTGAACGTATGATTGCAGAAATGTTAGAGGCGGGTATAATTCAACCCAGTCAAAGTTCTTTCTCTGCTCCTGTAGTATTGGTACACAAGAAGGATGGATCATGGCGAATGTGCCCGGATTATAGGGAGCTCAATAAGCTCACCATTAAAGACAAATTTCCCATTCCTGTGATTGATGAATTATTGGATGAATTACATGGAGCAATTGATTTTACCAAGTTGGATCTTCGTTCAGGATATCATCAAATTAGAATGAAGATTGAAGATATTCCAAAAACAGCATTTCGAACTCATGAGGGTCATTATGAATTTTTGGTCATGCCTTTTGGCCTTACCAATGCACCTTCTACATTTCAAGGGTTGATGAATTCCATTTTCAAACCCTTCCTTAGAGAATTTGTGCTAGTATTTTTTGATGATATACTAATCTACAGCAGGTCTTGGAAGGATCATGTTGAACATGTTGACAGGGTGCTCAAACTATTGCAGGAGAAACAATTATATGCAAAAAAGTCCAAATGTTTCTTTGGAGTACAAGAGGTGGAATATCCGGGTCATATTGTATCTCACGAGGGGGTTAAAGTAGACCCTAACAAAATTAAAGCCATTAAGGAATGGAAAGTTTCGACAACCATAAAGAAGTTGCAAGGATTTCAGTTAACAGGGTATTATCGCAAGTTTGTTAAGAATTATGGGAGAATAGCAGCACCTCTAACAACATTATTGAAGAAATATGCATTTTCATGGACTCCTGAAGCAACTAAGGCCTTTGAACATCTTAAAGAGGCAATGTGCCTAGCACCGGTCTTAGCTATGCCATACTTCACAAAAACCTTTATTGTGGAATGTGATGCCTCAGGAAATGGAATTGGTGCAGTTTTAATGCAGGAAGGAAGACCCATTGCTTTTGAAAGTCGTCCAATCAAAGGAAAGTATTTACAGAAACCTATTTATGAGAAGGAAATGTTAGCACTACTACATGCACTAAAGAAATGGCGAACTTACCTAATGGGAAGACACTTCAAGGTAAAAACTGATCATGATAGTCTTAAACACTTTTGGAACAAAGACTATCTTCAGAAGAGCAGCAAAAATGGGTCACAAAGATGTTGGGTTATGACTTTGAAATAATCTACAAAAAAGGAAAGCTTAATGTTGCTGCAGATGCACTCTCAAGAAAGAATGAAGAGGTGGAAGCATTGCTTTGTGCCATTTCTATTATCCAACCAGATTGGATAACCGAAGCAAGAGATGAATGGAGGAAGGAAAAAGATGTATGGACACTCATTCAAAAGTTGCAGCAAGATCCTAGTACATCTGATACATTTAGTTGGAAAAATGATTCCTTATGGTACAAAGATCGCTTATATCTTTGTAAGAATTCCCAACTAAAACAAAATATTCTTCTGGAATTGTACACTTCTCCTTTAGGAGGACACTCAGGATTTTTAAAAACTTACCACAGGGTGAAGAAAGAATTTTTTTGGGATGGCCTTAAATCTAATATTCAAAAGTTTGTGACGGAATGTTTGGCTTTCCAGCAAAATAAAGTTGAGACAATTAAGACCCTGGGACTTCTACAACCTTTATCCATTCCAATTCAACGTTGGGAGGAGATTTCAATGGATTTTATCACAGGTTTACCTAAGTCCGAATGAAATAATGTCATCATGGTGGTAGTTGATAGACTTACCAAGTATGCACACTTTTGTGCATTATCTCATCCATTTAAAGCAAGTACAGTTGCTACTACATTTATGGACAGAATTCAAAAGCTACATGGAAGCCAAAGGGTTATTGTGAGCGACAGAGATCCCATTTTTACTGGAAATTTTTGGACGGAGTTATTTTCTTGTTTGGGTACTCAATTAGCTCATAGCTCATCTTATCATCCTCAATCTGATGGTCAAACTAAGATAGTAAATAAATGTTTGGAAGGATATCTTCATTGTTTTGTATCTGATAAACAAACACAATGGGTCGAGTGGTTACCTCTCGCTGAATGGTGGTATAACACTTCCTTCCATACTGCAGCAAAAATGACCCCATTTACGGCACTTTATGGATATCATCCACCATCCATCACATCATCTTTAAGGGAAAATTCGAAGGTTCAAGCAGTGGAAGATCACATCGAGCATCAACAAGAAGTTTTCCAACTCTTAAAGGATAACCTGAATTTGGCACAAAATCGAATGAAACAACAGGCAGATCAACATCGTAGCGAGAGAAGTTTTGATGTAGGAGATTGGCTATTTTTACGGCTACAACCATACAAACAAATGTCCCTCAAGCAAGCAAAGAAGGATAATAAATTATCGCCAAAGTACTATGGTCCTTACAAGGTGTTGCAAAAGATTGGTACTATGGCATACAAATTGGAGCTTCCTGCTTCTTCACGAGTACATCCAGCTTTCCATGTTTCATGCTTAAAGAAGGTTATAGGTGAAAATATTCCAGTTCAAACAGTATTGCCAGAACTTGATGGGGAAGGGAAAATCATATTGGAACCTGAAGCAGTCATGGAAAAAAGAACTCGACAACTACGGAATCGATCAATTTCAGAGTATCTCATCAAGTGGAAGAACTTACCCACCGAAGATTCTACATGGGAGGATGAGAATTTTATACAGAAGCACCCGGAGCTACTCAAGCATTGAGGACAACACTTTTTTGAAGGAGAGGGGCATGTTAGGTCCCTATATCACTAGTATAGTCCCTTATTATTGTTAGTGTAACCCCCTTATTGTTATTATTGTACCCTTGTAACCTCCATTTTGTTATTATTGTGCCCTTAAATTATTATTGTTAGGTCGGCTAGGATTACATTGTGGCCCACTAGGATTACATTATGGCCCCATGGACTCCTATATATAGAAAGGAGGTTTTGTAAATTGTATCATCCAAGAATTGTTCATTTATGTAATGTATTGGAGGTTGCCCCCTCAAAGTGGCTCATTTCTAAGGCATTGATATCTCTTTTCTTCTATTTTTGGAGCTGGTTACACAACAGTATTTGACTCTGTGGGATCAGATTTTGTGTCGTGGGTGAAAGATGGCACAAGCCATCCATTAACTTTTTCCTGTTCAACATAACTTGCAAACCTTATCCAAGTCATAAAGCTACCCTTATGAAACCTTTCATCATCTGATTTATTGCCAAAAAAACTTCACTTGAACATTCCTACAGAAAATTAAATAACCTATCATTTTTTCCCCTACTGCCATAACCCAAGCATTTTTCACAAGCTCGTGGTGGAAGAATGACATATTAAGGTCCCATATTCATTGGCATACTTCTCCAAAATTTGTCCCTATCTCATATTCAACCAACAATTTTTTGATTTTTCTCTTTGCATTGTCAACTGTCTAATCATTGTCACCATGATGGGAATGAACTTGAGGGAAAAAATTTTGAAATATGATGTTTAACTTCTGACCCTATCCTTCATACTACTTCCCACTTCATTCCTGCAATCATCACAATTTATATATCAAGCGAATTTGTATTTAAATTTTCCCTACTGTAAATTTCTTTTGGCGCCATAGATTCCACATATGATAGTTTTCCTATGGGGTTACAATCTGAAATATTCATCTAAGTATATCATAATTTACTTTGGCATGATACCTAGAAAATTGTGCACAAAATGTCCTTTCCCAATAAAGATTTTCATATTCCCAATCGTTATAAATATATAGTTAATATGATACCTATATGAATGATGAAAAATCACGTGCTATCCTTATGCAAAATAGTGGATAACATGTGGTCGTTAATATAACACAGAAACACCAAGGATATCTTGGGTGTAGCAGTAATAAACTAGGCAATTTTCACCTCAACTAGATTTTTGTCACTTTGGGCTAGTGCATGCTAAATATCATAACAAATATTTTTATGGTTTTAAGTAAAAAAATTATTGGTGCCTTATTAAATTGGGTGAATGGAGAAAGAGTATAAGAAAATATGAAAAATAGATTAGTTTATGCCAAACCTGTTTATTAAGAATATTTCCACAAAGAAAAAATAACAAGAAAGACCTTTTCTTTGCGTGACATAATACCATAATATCTATTGGTTTTTGTCACATTCAATTGGGTAAAATTTAGCTTTAATAATATCCTTTAACACCTACCAATTACTCACTAGTGGCTCATTTTCTAGTTCCTTTCTAATTGCATCACTCTCCCACCATGCCAAAGCATGGATTTCAATATTCAATTGAGCAAATGCAATATTTTGTTTACCAATTACTTCATACATATTGAAGTATACATCCAATTGTTGTATCCAATGATTTAGTTCGATGGAATAAGCTTCCCCAATATACGGTTTGATATCCACCTTGGCCTCTACATGAAAAGGTACCTGTGCCTTACTATAGTTTCATTCTCGATTTCTAGTCGATCCTTTCACTTTTTATTTGGCCTCCATTATTCATTCTTTGGGTCTTCATTTCTAGCCTTTATTTATGGAACTTCCCCACATTTCACAACCAATCATTGTGACACCATTGATGTTAATGTAGCTAGAACATGCTCAAGCCTATCTAATATAACCCTTGAATCTTTATCTTTATCTCGTCCTTGATATTACCCTACCATTATTGGTGCTCTACTTCACTAAAACCTTGGAAATAACTATTTTCCACTTCTTTTATAATCATTATAGGTACTTATCATACAAGTCTTGATAGGTGCACTCAAAATTCTACTTTGATACTTTCTTATCTATAAATAGTAGGCCTATTTCCCATCCATCTCACCAATATGGATGCCTCTCAAATCTTATTTGTACAATTTTTCATTCAATACTCACTCACTATATTTCGTAGTATTATATTATGTGTAGAAGCTTCCATAGCACTAGATTCTATGTCAAATACTCCATATTAATGTCTTCTATTGCAGAAAATTAAGTGGAAACAACTATTGGAATAAGAGCTTTTTTATTAGAGTTAGAGTTATTGTTATTTTTTAGATAAGTACATATTCCCAACTATAAGAAATAACTTGGAAATTAAATACATCGATTAGTGCATAAAATTAGTTCTTGAAGGAATAAAATGAGATGCACAATGACAAGATAATACTCAATTTGACATCCTAATCGACTAGTAAGAAGAAAATATTGAGTGGATGGATTTAAAATTCTTAGTGGTAGGGTAGATTCCAAAGGGTGGATTTATGCACCTAAAAACTATAAAAAAAATACCCAAAAGTGTATTTATACACCCAAAAAATATTTAAAATATTTATTCTGGAAGAAAATATTTATAAAAAAAAATTATTGAAATTTAAATTATTAAATTTCCCTCCAAAATTTCAAAGTTGGCTTCCGCCAAGGGTTGTGACCCTTCACCCACGGCATCGAATATAAATAGGCCAATGAGTTGGTTTATTCAGTAGGGCCAAAAATTCTCTTAGATTTTTGGTCATGGACATCTTTATGATTTCTGTGTTCGCACTGCAATGTCATATACCTTCGCTCTCCTAGATCATTGTAACTCCAGACTTTGCATTACTATGACCGATATAGTTAGTTAGTACTTGTTCCTCATCTTGAACCATCTTCTGAGTCGAAGTATAATCATTCTAGTTTCGAGGAGCACTCTATATAGTATGGAACCTGCTTACTGTGATTATGGAAACAATATTGAAACTATTTATTATGGAACCTGCTTACTGTGATTGGATGAAAAATTTCATGGAATTGAAGAATAGTTTGACTCTAAACCCAAAGGGGATCGCTACCCTATCTAATGCAGGAAATGTGATTGTAGTAGATGCCAATGTTAAAGGTCAATTCAGCACGATCCAGGTCACAATCAAATCAATTCCAATAAATAAATAAAACTCGATCACCATTCAAATAAATCCTGACACTTATAATTAAGTATTAATGAAGCCAAAATTAGAAGAGTTGAGATTCTTTCATAACTGAAAAATTATTCGACCGTATAATAAATTTTACCAGTAATCTGGGCTAAATTGAAAATGTCAATAGAAAATTTCCAATAGATAAAGGAATCATGGTCATGACTTCATATTGTATGGTTACATTTTTGAATTCAATAGCAAAATTTAGGTTTCATTCTGGAGTAATCGCATGAACAATAGTTCAGTTTCATACAGGAAAGTTTTTTGGCTTGGAACGTTTTATGAAGATATGTATAATTCATGATTCTAGGAATAAATAATGTCAATATGGAATCTTATCTGAGTAGAAACTGAACTTTGTTTTCCTTTTTTTATCCACCTTGCAGGGAGAAGGTGAAAATTCCTGCAGGTATGTCATTCATAAATATGATTGGATCAAGTAATAATAGCACCCTCATCACTTGGAATGATAATGCGTGATCGAGCGATGGAAAATATTCCATGGTAATGGTAAATGTGCTTGGTTTGGTTTTCACAGCCAAAGATATCACAATATAGGCAAGGTATATGCATTGGATTTTAACATCTTAGTAAATCATGAGAGGGTTTGACTTAAAGAAAAACATTATACAGAATTCATATGGTCATAGTGACTTGAGTGGAAATAATGAATGATCTAGTATTAATAGGGAGGAATACAGAATAAATAAAGGAAGAAAATGACCAAGACAACTTGGTCATAGAATTTGAGATCATATTCCCTTCCTTGTTAAGAGAAGCTCAGTCTCTCAATCTTGGAATTCCCTACAACCTTCCTTATGTATGCCTACTAAACATAAGGAGATCAATAAGATTTCTTCGTTTAATATTATGAAACTCAAATCCGTTCCTTCTTAATTTAATTACATAGAGGTTTTTGTGTTGACTTGCACCATCAAAAGAACCATTGGGGAAGAAGTCTTTGATAGGCCTAAAAGTGAACTTCCTAGCCTTAGGAGTGCTTATCCTTGGACCAACTTCTTAAAAATAAGTAATTGCCTTTTTGGAGACCTCCGACACTGATGAGACGATGTTTTTGAATAAAAAAATATTTATGCTATGCCAGATGGCCCAGATGATAAAGAGGGAAATGGCTCTGTTTTCCTTGTTATGTTTAGCCCAGTGGATGAGGAATTCAAGAAGGATACATATCACCATTGAACTGTCCAATTTTAAGAGGTGCACTACATATCCTCAAGCTGCATGAGTTTTTACCTCTTCTACTCCACTCTCAAGAACAATCGAACTATTGCACCTAGATCTAACAGTGCTTCACTACAACTTATATATAGTTTGAAGTCGATCTCCCTTCAATAATATCATTTCTCCTTGAACCATTTTGTAGGTATCCTTTTCAAACATTGTTCCTAAACTGTACCATTCATCTTGCTTACCTAAATAAAAATTATAGCTAATCCTAGAATGTCTCGAACGCTAGGGAGTGTTCTAATCCTTCCATCCATGATTTTCAACTTGAAATTTCCTAATCCTATTATTTTTTATCTTGAGTCATCTCCAAATAAAACATCACAACCATTTCATACTCGCAAAACCACTCCTTATGAGGATACATATGGAAATATGTGATGAGTTAACCAACCATGCCTTATGATATATCATTGTACTTGAAGAAGCCGGATACACATCCCATTGTTATAGGTAAATTTTAGCATCATCCCCCATGACCTGGTGAAACTGGACATCATCCCTAGGACCAGTTAAATAGGGTCTATCATCCCCTTACATTTCAGTTGCTATATGCCCTAAGAGAAGAAAAAATCATTCATGGCTTCTATTGTGAGATTTCCAAGGTTTGAAGTATATGTTATATCACTTATTAACTCACCAACGCTACCTCTAAAGGGACTAACTACGTTGCATATGCAACTCCCTCCATTCAAGGGTGCACTGCAATGCACTTCCCAACATTCATGAGTGTGTTGGTCAATTGGGAGGGAAATTCTCATTGTTCCAGAATCTCCACATGGTCAGTGCCTTCTAGAAGAGCCCATATGTGCCAAACTTCAAATCCAAGTGTCCATCTAACACCTCTGAACTTGGGATCATGTCTTTCCTATTATTAGAAAGTCCATTAGGGGAATCTTGAGGTCTAAAATGGGCCTCTTAAGGAAAATGTACAATCAAAATAAACTTTATGAGAACTAATCACGTTTTAGGGGATGACATCATCCCCAATGGTTGAGGTGGCGTTGCTTGAGTTAAAGGTACTTACTTGTCACCTTCTCAATGGTGGATAAAAAATCATGGTTAAACATGGTAGTGCTCTAAGTACTTTTAAAGTCATAAATTAAAGTACTCATAATAAATGTCATTTCACAATTTTTGAATAAAATATTATTATTGTCATTTCATATTTTTTGAAAGAAACAATGCATATCCCTACACAATCTTCATGTATTTACACACTTTTCAATAAATATTATATTTGTATATTTTCAAATATTTATTTATAGATCAAATAAATTCAATATGTAATATAAAATTCATACATAAAACAATATATTATATTATATTATTTTTATATAGTATATTAATTACATGTAATTATATAATTTACATAATATAAATTTTAATTAATAGTATATTCTATAATTAAGAATTTATGAATTTATATTTATATTTTCTTTTAAGTTAGTTAATTACAAAGGACAAATGCATTAGTTGTGAAATGATAATGTCTTTTTCTTGAAAATATCATTCTTATTTATAGTCACATCAATACATTTTTTTAACTATTTTTATTTTGGTACAACTTTTGAATTGAATTTAACCATGGTTACATTGATTTTGGTGCAAAAAGTGAATTGAAAATTCATAAATATTATTTTATTGGTTTAACTATTATTTTATTATTTCCTTAGGAGGCCCATTTTAGACCTCAAAATTCCCCTAATGCATTCATTGATAAACTACAATCAGTTTCCATATAAATTGAGCACAGATCCTAGTGCTAGGGAAGGAAGGATTTTGGTAAAGAATTGTTGTTGGATTATCATTGGAGAGAGTGAAAGTATTGATATGTTGCTGGTATGATGTTGGATGTGATGAGGCTAGTATGAAGCTGTAGCTGGTGGCATCAAATCAATCATTGGTTGCAACCTCCCCATTCTACTCTTTAATAAAGATTGTTGTTCATTTTCCCATATATGTATCTGTTTATGTTTCTATTTCTCATGAAATGGATTATTGAACGATATATATGTTTCACATCTAATCAATTTGAGTGATTAATATAAGTAGGAATTTTTATATTGCAATCTATTTTCTATTTTCTATTTATGCTTGCAAGAAACAATCTGGCGATCTGAGTTGGATTGAAGGCGACAGTAAAAGTGACAGAAGGAGAAGAAGCAGTGCTAGGATCACAAGTAGGCTCTTCTATCATTCTGTGTGTCTATTTATGTTAGATAAAGTGATAAAAAAGTATTTGATATGTTGTTCTAAGTTCCTAGCACCACACTTAGGGAATTTGATTTATCCATAGATGACAATTCTACATAACAAATTGGCAACTCCGTTGGGGAGCTTCCTTTCATTCCTGGTGTTTTTGCCTCTGCTAATCCTCATTAGTAGCATATAATTTAGGTTATTATACTTTTTAATGAAACAATTTCATTAGAAGTTTGTTCTATAGCTTGCATTTTTAATCACTGCTATGCCCAATGCATTGTTGGTCAAGACACAGTGCCCTGCAGTGAACTGTCTCCCACTTAGGGGTGCATTGCAATGCACTGTTTCCCTTTAGATACTGCATTTCCCCCTCAGCCAACCAAATTCCATTCAAATTTTTCATTGCCATCATTCTCAACCATTTGTTTGTTGTGTTTTCAACTGTCTGATACCTCTTAGAGACCAGTGAAATTACCTGATTCTTCCTCCTTTGAAAAGTAAATTTGTTTAATGTCTCTTTAAGTGTTTTTATTTATCATTGACAAATCAAATTCAAAGTATTTTATTTCTAAATTAGATCCATTTTTTTTCATAAAGGGAACTGTTGTTAAATTCTTCATTTCCTGTAGGAAAAATTATAGTTCGATTCTTCGTTTTTCCTAAAAGAGAAATTGTTGTTAAATTCCTCATTTCTCAAAGAAGAAAAGATTTGTTTTTGTTGATTCGGTGCATATAGTTTCCTTTCATGCATTCACATTAAGGGAGCTGAAAATAAAAACATGCATGCGCATATAGTGAATTGTGTGTTTTGCATAGGAACACGTTAAGAAAGCTACATTTTAGTTTGTGCTCTTTGTTTTTTCTCCTAAACTGATTTCTCTTTTCCTTAGTAATTAGGATTTTCATTGAAAAATATAAAATTGAAAAATTTTCTTATCATTTTATTTTGCATTTTTAGGAATTTCCATCACATCATGTGGTGAACCTCAAAAGGAAAATTTATAAACAAGATTAACTTAAAATTTACATCAAGTTAACTAAAAAAGCATTGGAACCATAATGATAACATTTAGAAGGTCTAGGCCAGAGACGTGTTCTGGCATCGTTAAACATAGAAGTTGTCATTAAATTGTCTGCGATACATTCTAAGTGTGATACCTCACTCCACATATGTAAGTATATCGGAGCTTGTCCACATACATTTAGGTATATCAGGCAGGGTTATAGTACGAAAAGTATAAGGGGGTGCTCTCATTGTGCGGTTTCGTATTAGATAGCGCTAATATGGACTTGGGCCTCCACGTACCTTCGGGTATATTTGGGAGGAAACATTTAGGTTGTTATCCATCCATAGTGAACCGAGTCGGCCACCTTGTAAGTTGCTCTACTCTGAACACAAAATTTGGGGATATTGTCTACCCGTACTTCTTGGTTCGCCAGGAGGTATTCTGCAGTTCACAATTACTTGGTAAACCTTTTTCCTAGAATTACCCCTTTTATTTTGTTTAATTTTTTTTGGTAATAAAATAAATTAGTCATTGTGGAAGAAGAACACCCCTTTCCCCCTCGATTGTGTAGAATAGCATTGAAACCACCTTTACCACTGGAAGCTACTTCTGGTCAGCCAAGGCGACATCGCTCTATTGAAAGTAGTACTATCAGTACCTCTGGTGCGACAACATCCTCGAATATACCAGAGTCAACATAAGTTGTTTCTAGAAATCCTGGTTCATATTCTATTGTCAAGACAGAGTCATCACAGCTACCCATGGTCACGATCCATCCAATTAGTGAGACCATACCTCCTCAACCCGACGTTGTTCAAATGGAAGTTAATTTGATCTTGTCACTTTTTGCCAAAACATCTGAATCCTAAAGTTGAACGACTCGAAGTTGTTCCAGTATTAGTCACCCCACAATCTATTGTATTCATTGAGTCTCCCATATCATGCAGTCAACCTCCTAAAATATACTTTGGGTCTGATGGAGATATTCTTCCACCTGGTTTAATTTCGATTGAAGAAATAACACAAGATGAAACACCTTTAACTCCAACTCATTTTGGGGTAGAGCTTTACCTGTACAAGTATTTTCCTCAATCACCTGCCTCTTCTTTTGTTGATCCTATGTCTATTATGGTTCCCGTAGATCAAATAGAGTATAAATTTGGTCGAATAAGCATGTCTGAGCGAACATCTTCCGCTGGACCATCTATTCCAATTGCAACAACACCTAATCTTGCTACCTCATCGAAGTTCACAACTTCATGAGACTCACATTTATATGGTTGTCCTTCTGTCCCACCTGGTTACCAATATTTCGCTGGAACCTTCTCTAGTGCATCCTCAAACCCATGGACTTCACCAATGTCATCGTCTGGTATTCTAACTGGTAAATATATAGTGAGTATTGAATGTCTTGATCCTTTATACACATCATAAGGGAAATATCAAGCTGGTCCATCTAGGTATATTCCATCTAGTACAATTTCAACTGGACTCCCTACATTTGGAGAACAATATTTCCCATCTTATTATACTCCTCATGCTGGGGGGCAACATATGTTCACCCATATTGACAGTACTCCATCGTTATTTGGTCATCCTAATGTTGGAATGAATGTTTGTTAGTGGCAACCCACTCTTCCCATCCAGCCATAGACAGTTGTCCATTCGTATCAACCGATTCAACTTGTTGCACCCACATCAACTCTGCTTGTTAATACATATTTACCCCTATTACAGACTCAAATTTTTGTACCTCAACTGTCTGAAGCAGGTCCTTCAACCCAATACCCTCAAGTATTGGGCCCTCAGACTCCAACTCCTTTGGCTAGTTTACAATAGCCACCTGTATCCGGAATCAGTTATTCACCAGTTGGATTACCATATTATGGGATGTCACATCTGCAACCAGGTTATAACTATCCACAACCAAATCCAAGATATCCTAGTTTGGGTTATAATGTTGGTGGACAGACCCCTTGGCAGCCATAAGCACAAATGCCATAACTTTCATTTCAGCAAGTAGCGTACCCAGGTTTTGGTCAACAGAATCATCAAGCGTTTGCTTATCAAAACAACCCTTATATAGGTTACCAACAACATATTCCTTATGCTTGTGCTCAAAGGCTTGTTGCCCAAGAATTTCCATCATACCTTGGCTATGCTCAACTTGACTTAAATCGATAGTTTCCCTTTGTTGCAACTTTAGAGTTACCAGATTTAAACCGACTCACCAATGATCCAATCAATCACGCTCCTTGGTTGTCGGTGATACCTCATAAATTACCCTCAGATAGTACTAAGTTCAATGGAAGCCCTGGGAAGACCCGTCGACGCATGTTTTCATTTACCATGTTTCGCTTACTGTGTGGGTTTCCAACATCATTCCTGTTATGAAAAAAAAAGTAACCATCAGAGTGTGTGTTGATTATCGAGAGGTAAATCATGCTTTTCCAAAAGACAACTATCCTACTCCCTTTATTGACCATATTATTGACGATTGTGCTGGATGCAAGATCTTTTCATTCATGGATGGATTTTCTAGCTACAATCAAATCAATATCTGTCCAAGGGACCAATATAAGACAACATTCATTTGTCCCTGGGGCACATTTGCTTATCAGAAACTCCCGTTTAGTTTAAATAATGTTGGAGAAACTTTTTAGAGAGCCATGGAGTATTATTTCAATGACATCAAGCACATTTTTCAACCCTATCTAGACAATTTAACTGCACATTCATGAAACCAGACTAATCACCCAATGCATTTGAGAGTTATCTTTCTATGTTGCTGACACAACAAAATATGCCTCAATCCACATAAATTTGTGTTTTGTGTTGGTTCTGGTCGTTTTCTAGGATTATTCATCTCAAAAGAAGGAATTCGAATAGACCCATTGAGGGTCCAGGTCATACCCAACTACGCTGAACTTGCTAAAGTATTTACTCGGCTCTTGAAAAAGGGGATTCCCTTCCATTGGGATAAGGTTATGCAAGATTCTTTTGATGTTGTCAAGGATACTCTTGCCCATGCGTAATTAATGTATCCCCCCAATTATCAGAGTGATTATTTATTATATATCACTGCGACTGATACCACCATTGCTATGGTATTGGTCCAAGTAGAAAATGGGATAGAACATCCGATCTATTATTTGAGTCATAATCTCAATGATATAGAAGTGAAGTATTCATACATAGAAAAGCTTGCCTTGGTGCCTGTTCAAGTTGTCCAAATATTTTGCCACTATATCCTGTTCTAGAAGACCATTGTCATTTCATATTGCAACCCCGTGACTTATATCTTATCATGTCAATTACTGGGGGAAAGTATTCAAAATGGATTGTCATTTTGCAGGAATTTGATTTGGAATTCATCAAATCCAAGTCAAAGAAGTCTTTAGTTTTGGCTGACCTTCTCTATGTCCTTCCCTCTGATAGTACTGCTACTACATCAGAACCATCTATTCTTGATGAGTCTTTTTTTCTGATCGGACCATCTGATCCTTGGTATGGGGATTTTATCATTTATCTCCAGACCCAGAATTTTTGGCCCGATACCTCTCACTCTGACCAGCGACGTATTCAATACCAAGCCAAATATTATCTGATCATTGGCGATAAAATTTATAGTTGTGGTGATGATACAATTTTAAGAAGGTGCCTCACTCATGAGGAGGCCGAAAAGGTTTTAAATGATTGTCATGTTGGGGCTTGTGGTGGAAACTTGTCTGGATAGGCTACTATGCAAAATATACTTCGCATCGGTTACTTTTGGCCTACCATATTCCGCGATTGCATCCTCGCAGTCAAAATTTGCCATGCGTGCTAGATATTTGATCATAAAATCCGCAAAGCACCAGCGCCAATGCATCACGTTGTCTCTGTGGGACCATTTTCAAAATGGGGCATTGACTTCATGACCTGTGACCCTCGTTCGTCTGGGGGGCATGGTTATATTATTGTCGGAGTAGACTACTTTACCAAGTGGGCCGAAGTGATGCCTACATTCAACAACACAACACAAATAGTGTTGAGATTCAACAAGATGAGATCCTAGTGAAAATTAAGCACCTACACTAGGATGGAGCCTCAGGCTATTTTTAGGTGGAGGCCTATTTTTAGAATGAATGAGAAAATTCTATTTATAGATTATGTCTATTTATAGATGGTGAGAAAATTATATTTATATATGATGTTCTATTTTTAGATGTATGTCCGAGTTCTGTTTATAGATCGCATGTCTATTTATAGATGCATGTCGACTATTATTATCCCTTAATAATAGTTGGACAATAAATATTAATCTATTCTCATGGAGCACTTGGAATCAGTTAACTAAAGTGGAAAAATAGTTAGCAGAAGGAATTTCGAGTTCAAAGGTTGGTTGGTGGGACATGCAAGTGGAATTAGTTGCAATCGAGTGATTCGAAGTTGTAATAGAGTTGGATGTGTAGTTATGTGAGTTGTAAAGTAGTTTAACTTAGTTAAGTGAGTTAAAATTAGTTGTGCTACTTGTAACTGAAGATAAAGTAGTGAGAGATCAGTGAACTAAATATTAAATTAATTCACATGTAGTGATCTCACATGCAACTGAATATTTAATATTGTTAACTACATGCATGTTAGATCCAGTGGAGACCCAGTTGAGAGGTCGGTGAAAGGGACAGTTGACTATCAATTGTAATACATTGGGCTACACTCATGCAAGCCAAACACACATTGGATATGCTCATAAGGATTGTGCAGTCAAGGAGGGCATGATTTCATTGAATTGGTCTTTGTAATCATCTTGGATTGCACAGTGGAGGCAGGCTATTATGAGGTAGAAATTTATCTAAGGCAATTGCCAATTTCTGCAAGACAGTGTGAGATGATTATATATTGTACTGGGAGCTCTTGGATTAGAGTTTCGTATGATATTGTTTCATGATCCATGATATATACATAATATATGATAGTGGGTTTTTTAGCTTTATGCTTTCCCGGTAAAAACATTTGTGTTATGTGTGATTGATCTTTCTTCTTGATATTGAAATTAGAGATCATGTTTTTAATTTCCACAAGAATTTTTGTAGAAGTGATTTTTTATTTAACAGTGGCATATAATTGTTAGATCAGGAGAATCCATGCAATACATAGTTTTTATTAAAATTTCTACAAACAACTGCATTTTTTTTCTTTAATCATGCCATTTCACGGTTTGGGGCCCCACAGGCTATAGTCACAAATCATGGTTCGCATTTTCTCAATAATATGATGAATGAGTTGACTGCCAAATTAGGATTGTCACATGATAGTTCCACTACTTATTATCCACAATCAAATGGAAAAGTTAAGGCTATTAACAAGATTCTTTAATGAATGCTTCAACGAATGATAGGAGTTCATAAACGAAATTTTCATTTAATCCTGTACTCGGCTTTGTGGGCATACCAAACCTCAATGAGAAATGCAACCGGATTTACCCCCTTTCAATTGGTGTATGGTATGGAAGCTATCTTTCCAATCCAATGTGAAATATGGTCTTTAAAACTCGCAATCGACTTATTACTTAACACCTCTACTGTAGAAGCGTGTCTTTTTAGCATCATCCATCTTACTGAAATGCTTGTGAAGCCCAATTGGCCAGCGAAGCGCATACGAGACGTATAAAGGAGCAATGTGAAAAGCATGTCCAACCTCGCATTTTCTTAGAGGGTGACCTAGTCCTTATTTATGATCAGGAACCTGATGTAATAGGTACAGGGAAATTTCAGTCGTTATGGTATGGCCCCTATATTTTCAAAAGAGTTCTTGCTAAGGGTGCCTACAAGTTGTATATTAAAATGGAATTATGTTGCCGCAACCCTCAAATGTTTTATATTTAAAACGTTACTATGCTTAATCATGAGCGTAGTAATTTTTTGTATTATATTGTATTTATGTTGTTGATTTGCATTTACTGTCTTAAGTTTGTTTTTCTATAGTTTTCTTGAAGTTAGTAATCCGATTTACATTTCATCACAGATGTCGAAATCTTTGGAACCGTTTGTTGGGTATGTTGATGGTGCTAGTCGTAGTACGTATAATCTATCCTCTGTAGCATGGGCCATTTTCGCTCCAAAAAGTGAGGTAGTGATTTTTCAAGAGATTTGTATCGGTCGATCTACAAAAATATTGCTGAGTATAGCACGTTGATTGAACTTCTCTCTAATGCCATTTCATTTGGTATTAACTGCATCATTATTAGGTTAGACTCACAACTTGTGGTATTGCAACTTACTAGTGTTTATACTATCAGAAATCCAACATTGCATCGTATGTTCCTAAAAGTTTGACTTTTGGAAAGACATTTTGCATTCATTCAATATCAACACATTTCTAGAAACTTTAACACATTAACTGATTGTTTAGCGAATTATTTTATAAACAGACATTTGAGACACATGTAAAGATACATTCAAATAATTGAATAGGATTGTGCAATAAACTTTGGAAAAAATTCAATCAAATAGATAGATAGTTATAGGATTTTACAAAATTTGTGCGCAAGACATATTGGTCATCTGACCTCAAAATGTATGCAACATGTCAAAAATAAACTAGTGGTGTCCATGATAACATGCTACTGATATAGCTATCCTACGCATTAACCGTATCCAGTGGTTAGGAACACCAAGAGTATGGCGCTGCAATCGCATGGGTAACTCTTCGATCCAGAAATTCGAAATCCTAAAGGTCAACCCCTGTATGTGTTTCTCAAGCTCAGCAAGAGTCTCAGCCATATCCAAATCTTGAAGGATTGCTCTCCCGACAGACCTGTCTGTTGGCTCATCCGCTCCATGCTCTGGCTCTCCCATTGGTCGAACTCAACCCACATCTGCATACGTAAAAAAATTAGTTTAGCCTTGGGAAAACATCAAAATACAAAAACATGTATAAACCTTAGAAAAATAAAAAAGCATGGTCAAAAAATTATTACCAATTGCACCCCACTAAGGGTCTTCTAGTAAAACTACTTCTAGATCTCCTCGGAAGTCGACGACTGCATATGAATAGTCATATATGGTGATAATATCTCACCTGAACTAGGTGAAAAATGCAGTCGATAACACGATAGTTGATTGACCAACATGTCTAGCTATCAGTTCTACCCATCTTTACATTCTTGGATATCTAGGGTTAGATATATCCATCGTCACATGCTAAGGTTGCATCAATGGAATACACTCAAAGGGAAAAGAAATGAGGATCAAATCATAGTTGAAATTTTCTTCCTTACTCATTTTTCCTTGCTCAGTTTTTCTTTCATTTGAGAGAGTATAGCTTTATTCTAGTTGAAAATTGTTGGTTCCATGCACTCTAGTTCATACTTCATATAAGATTTGTTTTCTACATGGAGTGTAGCAGTACCAAAAATATTTGTGAACGTGAATAAGATGGTTCTCAATGGAAAATCACAAACATCGCGGATGCTTATTTTACCATCCTTTCTAGGATCTACCCCTGGATTGAAATACTGCAATATATAGTCTCACTTTCTCTCCTCTGATAACAGACACTGAGAGAGAAATGGGCAGGCCTCTCCTCGACAAGCCTATCATAAAATAGATATCCTCCACTAAAATTGGGACCACATTGTTCCCAATATGAAATGCCTCAATCACTGGATCCCATGCATGAACAAGGAACAACAAAAGTTCTATATGTTGCCTCATGCTAGATAATCTGAAGTAATTCAGAAACCCATAGCCTCTTAGGGCTCTTATAGTACCCAGATCATTTAGGGAAATCATGTTTTGTTCTTCATTTTCTCTTTCCCTCCAAGTAAATGTCATTTTGGTCCATTGTATCCCTGAAACACAACCATAAGACTCATTAGGACCCATTTCATGCAAAAAATTAGGCAAAATTTGAGCACACTGTAAAGAAAAAAATGTGAAATGCGCGCAACGCACCCCTGGTCAAGGGACAGTGTGTTTTAAGTGCACCTGGCCTTCAATTCTAGTGCACTGCAACACACCTTTCCACATGCAAGGATGTGTTTCCCTGTTTGCAAACTAAATTTACCCTAAGGGGCCCAAATCCATAAAAATTTGCAATGAAATGAAACAAAAATACTATATAAGGAAAGAGGAGGTTTATGGCTCTAAACTAGATCAAACGACGAGGAAAACATCCACAAAATTGATCGCAATCAATAGTTGAAGTTCGGGGGAAAAAACAGGTCCAAAGCTCCAAAATACAAATGGTAACTTTCAAATGGTAAAAATGAACAGTAAAACTCTTTTAATTAGTCATTTGATTATTTTCAAATCATATTTATTGCTGAGACTATGGTTTTTATTCATTTTTTATCATGAAAAAAGTATTTTTAATCCATTTGATGTCATTCTGAACAGGTTTGCAACTGATACCATATTAGTCCTGTCCATTTATTTTGAGAATGATTTGACCACAAAGAATAATTTTATCCTTATTTTTAGAGCTTTGATAAAAACGAAAAAGGACTTGAAGCGCACTTTTATCTCTTTTTCGAGCTTCAATAATGACGAATAAGGAACCCGTGGAGTCTTCTTTTAGCTCTTTTGAGACTCCAATAATGTGAAAATATTTCCGAGCACTTGTCTTTTCGAACTCGTAAAAGTAAATGAATTGACATCTACTTAGTATAAGTTTAACCCTTTTCTAGACTAAGATATATTATTTACGAGAAAGGAAAACCTTAGTCAAACATGGCTAGAAGTTTCTCTCAGATATCATTTTACACTTTTTTGGATCTGAACGACAACTTTACGAAAAAGGACTCATGGAGTTTTATTTTGTCCTCTTTTTCAAACTCTTGAAATATGAAAAAGGACCGGGATTTCACTATCATTAGGCTCGTTGTTACACCATTTTTTAGTCATCTAACCTATTATCATTAGATGGACCCAAGTACACCATGTAAGACTAATTTTACCCTAAGTAAAATTGCTTTCACTATGTATAATAACTTAATAAAACACATTTATTAAGTTGTTTATGTTCTAAACAGGAAACCCCAAAAGGAAATATTAAACAAATCTATATTTGTTTGATTTTCCTCATGGAATAATTAATTAAACAATAATTTAATTATTATTCCGGGTCATATTTAACCAAAAACAAGGAAATTAATTAGATAAATCTTTATTTATCTTATTATTTTCTAGGAATAATTATTTAAACCTTAATTAAATAACATTCCTTGTTAAATTTGACTAAATCGTTTATAAATAATTGAATAAATCATTATTTATTCAATTATCATTCAACCATTTCCTTGAAATAATAAATAAATCATTTATTTATTTATTATTTACAAATAAAGGGATTTGACCCAAGTCAAATTCCTTTCCCCTCCAATAAATATAATAAAATATTCCATAAAAGGTGGATCTAGATTTGGTTAATATTATTTTAATCATACACCAAGATCTAGAATGACCTAATATTTTGTTATAAATAGAAGGGTTTTTCCTACCATTCATCACCTTTTGTTGCCTCTTAGATCACTCTGGATCTATACTTTTGGTCTGACTTTGAGCCATTATCATTGTCATATTTTCCATTATTTACTTTGTGAGCTCCCTTTGAGTTCTATGTTTGTCTAGGTTTTCTACACCAACAAGAGAGAGAAATTCTAGATTTGAAGTGTTGAGGACTTTCAAGAACCCATCCCATTGAGGAGAATTGGAAACACCTTTCTTGTTTTCCTCCCAGGTGCCCTTAATATAAAATTCTTTAAAGCATATTATTCTTGTCTTGTCTATTGGATGCATGGAGTAAAACCTTATTTTTGTTGCTTAATGTCTTTTTATGCATAGATCTGGATTTTTGCAAAAATTTTCTTGATCAACTAATTGCAGATTTGAAGATATTAGCAGCCATATTTTGCTGTTAGGGCTATAAGTTATGCGTAGCTAAAGTGGTATTTTTTCGTACACTTCGACGAAAGATTCATACTAACACTCGTTAAAACATAAAATAGTGACGGGCTTGTCGATCATGGAAAGAATAGAGTTTCATTTATCACTAGACTCATTACATTATTAAACAACGATGTATATTCGACAGAAGGGTTTAATTATAGATAAAGCATATTTTATCCTCTTCAAGCTTGTTAAAAAATAAAGATGCATTGTTCGACAAATGACTGGGGAAAATTTGGGAAAGTGAACAGAACTTTTATGGTAGCAGGTCGCTCTTGAACATGACACTTCACTCCATCATCGTGACTATTTGGGTTGGGGAATCTTCTTGACGGTTTTTTCATACCTATGGTTCATCATACCTTCACTTCAGTTTTGGGTCAATGGTGCCAACTCCTCTCAGTGTCGTCGATACGTTCAAGAGAAGTCATCCAGTGAATACTCATCCTTCTACAATACTCATAAAACTTCATTTTCATGACAGCCATCCCTGAATATTGCTATATCAGGTCACATTTTGTCTCTGAAATTAGTAAATCTCGTTTCACGATAAAGTGACTTCCAGTCGACATAAAATCATTATCCAGGAAGTTTACTTAGAAACATCATCTTCCAATACCACGAGGCTTGTTACATCATCGACAAGATCCTCTCTTCCGGAATTTTGACCGAAATATTTTGTTTGCCGTTTGACATCAAATCATCTATTCACGCCTTACGAAATGTACTTCAGTACCTTGAGCAGCATTAACATCAATGGTGGTTCTCTCATGCTTGTTAACAACTAACATCATTGGTTGGCAATCAAATGATGTCTTACCATGTTCGACTACAAATCATATATTCGCATGGCTATACTTGTACCTGAATGATTGAGTGAACGAAGATAAGAATACCCTAGATCTAGTTTCAGCCATTCGAGCTACGATTTTAGGATTGTTGTACACATCATCTGTACGATGAAATTCATACAGATCGTCATTTGAAAATGGGCCTATATCTGTAGGCATGTTTGTGTTGGGCAACATTCCAATGTAGATGAATTTCTACGCTATGTACATGTTATTAGATAGTTTATGTGCTGAGCATGGTAATTCCTCCCTCAAAAATTCATGATCAAGATGAAAATATCATGATGTAATGTATTGTAACATTGATGCAGGTCACCACTCCACTTCATTTCTAGCTCATCACGTCATAAAGCATCTCATTCAAAAAAATATTATTATTATTTCGACTTCATGCATTAGGGGGTAGCTGTTATAGGTCAATTTGGGCATCATCCCCCATGACCTAGTCAAACTGAACATCATCCCCAGTACCAATGAAATAGGGTCTATCATCCCATTACATTTTAGTTGCTATATGCCCTCAGAGAAGAAAAAACCATCGATGGCTTCTATTGTGATATTTCCAAGGTTTGAATTATATGTTATATCACTTATGAAGTCACCAAAGATGCCTCTAAAGGGAATAACTGTGTTTCATATGCAGCTCCCTCCATTCAAGGGTGCACTGCAATGCACTTCCCGACATTCAAGAGTGCGTTAATCAATTGGGAGCAAAATTGTCATTGTTCCGGAATATCCACATGGCCAGTGCCTTCTGTAAGAGTCCATATGTGTCAAACTTTGAATCCAAGTGTCCATATAACACCTCTAGACTTGGAAACATGTCTTCCATATTATTAGAAAGTCATTAATTTAGAAACTACCACCAGTTTCCCTATAAATTGAGCATAGATCCTAGTGCTAGGGAAGGAAGAATTTTGGTAAAGAAATGTTGTTGGATTCTCATTGGAGAGAGTGAAAGTACTAATATGTTGCTAGTGTGATGTTGGATGTGATGAGGCTGGGATGAAGTTGGATCTGGTGGCATCAAACTGATCATTGGTTGCAACCTCCCCCTTCTACTCTTTAATAAAGATTGTTGTTCATTTTCCCATATATGTATTTTTTTATGTTTCTATTTATCATGCAATGGATTATTGAATGATATATATGTTTCACATCTAATCGACTTGAGTGATTAATATAAGTAGGCATATGTATATTGAAATATGTTTGTTGTTGCCTATTTATTCTTTCATGAAACAATCTGGTGATCTGAGTTGGATTGAAGGTGACAACAAAAGCGACAGAAGAAGAAAAAGAACCACTTGGATCATAAGTAGGTGAACTTCTATCATTATGTGTGTCTATTTATGTTAGAGAAAGTGATAGAAAATTCTTTCACCTATTGTTCTAATTGGCTAGCACCACACTTAGGGAATTTGATTTATTCGTAGATCATAATTCTGCATAACACCCATCCTTCATTTGAGGAGGTTTTTTCTTCTACAAAGGGAGCATCTCTGTCCCTTCCACTTATTTGCAATTTTGGCTTCACCGTCTTTCTTTTAATTCCCTTCTTGTCCACATTTTCAATTTTCCTTGATGAAAATTATAGGAGATTTCGATCTTCCTCTAGGTTTAGATCTCCCACTTGAGGACTTATTTCTAATTTTGTTTGAGTGCCCTCTTATAGCAAGGAATATCCATTATATCTCTCCATGTTTTTCCATCTCATCTCCTATGACAACAAGGATGCAACTATTTCATTGAATTTTAAGGTAGTTATATTACGACTTATGGAAACAACCAAAGTATCCCATAAGTCTTGTAGGGAATATAATAGAATAATGGATTTATCCTCATCTAAAATATCAATATCAATATATAATAGTTGAATCAACACAATATTGAATCCATTCAGATGCTCTTTCATCGATTCTCCATCCTTCATCCTCAAGTTATATTGTTTTTCTAGTGGGAAGAATTTGATCATACAACAAATCTAGTATAAAGAAATTCACATCATGACAAACTAGGTATTCAATAATATATGGATAAGGATAAGAAAATTCTGAATAAAAAGAATAAAATTAATTTTGAAACATGTCATTTGAACCAAATTTCAACATTGTTCTTAAAATATACATTGGATACATGGATTGAGAAACCATTCACCAAAAAATGCAAAAAATACTATATGAAAAGTTTCTACAATTAGCTAAACCTACTTTCTTTGTATCTTTTAGTATGCATATTTTGGAGCCTTTAATGTGTGCATTTAAACATATGAGAGAAAACACAACAAGGGTAATAGGTATAATGTAGCATAGTCCCTGCCTCTACCAATAATTGATTAAAGGTTGTTCTCTCCTACCAAAACTCTCTGCATAATCAAAGCTCTCCGCACAAAAATCTCTACAAAATGGAATCTATCTATATAGTGAAATTTTTCCGCACAAATCTATTCACACAAAAATATCTACAGAATGGAATCTCTCTAGATAATGAAAAATTTCCGTAAAAATATCTCTGCATAGTGAAATCTATATGCACAAGCATTTTTTAATAATAAATACAATTGTGCCATGATGTTCTACACTTTTGCATGCATTCTCTCTCCGCACAATTCTTCCGCATCATTATTATTATATATTATTGGTAATATTTTAATACTAAATAATCCATATCTTTGTATTTTGAATACCACTAATTAGTTTATTAAGGTTTGTTCAAAGTGCAGAGAAAATTCCGCAAAATGAAAGCTCTTTGCAGAAAAAAACTCCAAATAATAAAATATCTCCACACAAATCTCTCCACGATGAAATTTAACTACAAAATTTTGCATAATGAAATTTGTTAAAAAAAATATAGCTGTGTGGCGATGAGCTCTCTGCACTTTTACTCTGCATAATTATTATTATATATTATTGGTAATATTTTAGCACTAAATAATCCATATCTTTGTACTTTTAGTACCACTAATTAATTAATTAAGGTTTGTGTGGATTGTGGATAAAACTCTCCGCATGATGAAAGGTATCCACACAAAAACATATGCAAAGTGACATTTGTTAATAAGAAATACAAGTGTGTGGCAATGTTACATACTTTTGGATGCATTATTTGTCTGCATAATTTTCCCACATCATTATTATTATATAATATTGGTAATGTTAGTAAACATTAGTGTTTATAACATATTATATTACATCATCATTCTAATGATAATGGGTAGCATACAAGCTATGCTTCAAAATGTCCAAGACCTATTATAAAGAAACAAAAAAAAAAAATAACAAATCAGTGATCAAAGTGGCAAGGAACAATGAAATCACTCCACACAAGCATTTGTTAATAACAAATACAAGTGTGTCGTGATGTTCTACACTTCCCTATGCATTCTGTCTCTGCACAGATCTTCCATGTCATTATTATTATATATATTGGTAATATTTTAATACTAAATAATCCATATTTTTGTATTTTTAATACTAGTAATTATTTTATTAAAGTTGTGTGAAGTTCAGAGAAAGTTACACACAATGAAAGCTATCTACAAAATCAAATATCTCTACATAAAACTCCATATAATGAAATATATCTGCACAATTGTATCTTCATACTAAAATCTTTCTACAACAAACTCTTTGCACAATGAATTGTCCAACATTAGATGAAATTTTTTAATATGAAATACAAGTGTGTGGAAATGTTTCACACTTCTGTAATTTTTCTTTTTGTGCAAAGATCTTCTGCATCATTATTATTAAAAAATATTGATATATTTTAATACCAAATAATTTGTATCCTCGTATTCCTAATTGTTTTGTCACAATGTTCCGTAATTTCACATGCCAAATGCATTCGATATAGTGTATTATTAAGGCTATGTCTCTTTATTAATCGAAGAATTATTGCAAAAGATGTGGATCATTGGTCGTCATTGATGTCAACCCAAGCAGCACCAGGGGCTACCCTGATCTTGCATGGTAATTTTGACCTACAAAATTACTATATTCTGAGTCAAGAATATTTTTTATGGCTTCTACTTGTCAAGATGTTTGTGTTGATATATGGCACGCCATGTAATTCTTCACGGTTTGAGAGATATTCATGTTTGAAGTTTGTAACCCCAGTTAGTGGGCTAAAACCCATGGGGTTGTGGCAAGGGTCATTAAAAATTCAATAATTAATAATTTTTAAGCTCCTAAAATCCCTCCCACTTTCACTTGTTTAAGCCCCTCTCAACCTAAGCATTTATATAAATTGTGATCCTCATATCCTCCTTATGTAGGGATTTCTCTACCTGAAATAGGTAATCGTGGAATTTTCACTCTAAAGTTTTTTCTACGAAGGTTCAGAAGCTGAAATTTTTATGAGGAAAAGATGAAATCCTGAGGAAGCTCTTATAAAAATTTCAGATCAAGGTTTGCAATATTTTTAGAGATATGATATGTGGAAATCAGTGTTTTTGCAGGCTCCTGAACTTCATCTCAAAGAAGTGACCTTGGGAAAATCGTCATAACTCTTTGTCTAAGTAACGAATTGGAATTTTGTAAGAAGTGGAAGATATGGCATGTAATTTAGTTTTTTTTGTATCAATTTTAGAGCTGAATGAAGAAACAATGACACGTGGCTCGCCATACAAGTGCACTTTACTGAAATACTCCATAATTAGGTCATTGTGAGATATTGGGCATAAATCCCCCTTGAAGAATCAAAATTGGGTCAGACCTGTGCCATTGGAAAAAAGACTCAGAGGGATACTATAAATCCAAAAATAACATATTTTGTATCTGAGATAATAGAGATAAACTAGATTCAATATCGAGCACCTAGAAGGGAAGAAAAAGTTAGATCATGTGTTGTCAAGGGCTGCAAAGGACCTGAATTTCTAGGGTAGAAAATAAAAGCAAGGTGCAATAGAGGGTAGCATGAAAAGAGCAGAAATCAAGGTGTAGAAAAACAGCAAGAATCTCATCACATGAAGACTTTAAGTGGGTAGTACTACATACAGTCACTGTAAAGGTATTTTTGTACTAATTCATTGTAAATACATCATTGTAAAAATTGTACTAGTGTCTATTTTCCAAGAGTTGAAGAGGCAGTGTCGGGAGGTCTAGGATAATCAATAGGTGGTTTTGTCATAGTTGGGGTTATGGTCTAGTGTGTCTTCTTCTTCTACATCATTCTATATCATTGTAAAGTGGAGAATTTTCCCTGGTACGGGAGTCAATTCTTCTTTTATTCTTCTATAGGGTGGTAGGGTGGTGCTAGGCTGGTGCATGAAGTCACCAATAGGTTCATGCATGTGAAAACTTCATGGTGTTAGGGTGGTGATAAGGTGAGTTGTAGCTCATTGGGTGTTGGGGCATCCGTTCAATTGACTACTAAATAATCTCGGGCGTTGGAGCGTCCATCTAGTGGGAGCTGGAGAAGAATGATTTTCTAGATTCTAGGAAGTTGGAGCTTTATTTTTAATTGGATTTGAATATTAAAGAATTATTAGAAAATAATTCAGGTGGTTTTTGCCCCGGAGAGGGTTTCCAC
Organism: Pinus albicaulis; assembly: GCA_034641835.2. Classification (NCBI taxonomy): domain Eukaryota; kingdom Viridiplantae; phylum Streptophyta; class Pinopsida; order Pinales; family Pinaceae; genus Pinus; species Pinus albicaulis. The sequence goes on along the minus strand of CM076580.1, from coordinate 1,076,193,180 downwards.
CTTAAAAACTGTGTGCATTTGTGTTTCTTTTGTTTATTTCTATCATTGTACAAACACTGATAATAATTGAAGATTAACTAATACTCTAATTGAAAGGAGTACTAATTCACCCCCCCTCTCAGTATTTCCAATAGAAGAAAGGAATGCCAGTAAACATTAGTGTTTATAACATATTATATTATGTAATAATTCTAATGATAATAGGTAACGTGCCAACTGTTGAAATCATTTAGTACTAGAGCATTTAAGAAAGGACAAGGGTGTAGTGCAACCATATATGCAAAAATTGTGTTGATACAGAAATGTTTGTGAAGATGTGGAAACTTGGAGTGACATATTTTTATTATGTTGTAAATGAATTCACACTTAGCATTGAAGAATTAATTAATTCTTAAAAATACTGTTAATATATGTTCAACAAATTATATGCAATCAAGTTATTGCTCAAATGCTTAATAACATTTACTTTGATGCATTGTGTAATGATTGTTTGTTGCAAACATGTATGAATAAAATTGTATCTATCAATATTATAAAATAATATTTTTGGCATGTAATCGATGAATTCAAGTATATTCACAGGCTTTCGCAACTACTATGCCTCATAGAAAATTGAAGTGATGTGTTGACCTCCTTCATACACTTATATATGCATATTTCTTTTGCACAATGAAGCTTACTCTACACCTTCAAAATTTGCCAATGTATAATGATTATTGGTAGTAAAAATATCGAAAAAAATATATTTATCAAAATTATAAAATAGTATTTTTGTCATTTATTTGGTGAATTGACACATAATAAGAATTAACAAAAAATCACTTTCTTCATTTATTTGGTGAATCGATATGTAATCAAGAAATTCACATTGAATGTAATAAAGAATCTATTCTTATTTTTCCAAATTGCATGAATTTTGGACTTTGTTATTATTGCATGTATTCTGGTTATTGCTTACTAATTTTGTTATTAATGACAGAATGTGAACTGTACAATGCTTTAATGTGGGCCATAATGATTTCAATATTAGCCTTAATTAAATTTTTAATATTAATTGATCCGTGCTTCATAAATTTGGTATGTATAGATGGGTAATGTATACGAAAGTGTAAAAAGAAATGAATGAAGGTTCGTCCGTGCATATTGCTTATGCAAATCCCTCTACGCTGCGAAAACAAAAATTGTTTGTGGATCAATGTTTATGCATGAATTTATTGAATAAACATTGAAAGGACTAATATATATTATAGATTGATTTGTTAAAAAATATTAATAATTACACAGTGTCGATTTATCAAATGAATAATTACATTAAACGGAAAGGGAAATAAAAAAATATGCAAATTAGGTTATGAAAATATTTTGAAATTAGGGAAATTTTTTTAGTTTGTGAAAAGAATGGAACAATATGTTTTACACTGAAAGAAAAGCAACAACTAAATAAAGTGTGATTTATATTGACGTAGGGTATATCCAATGAATTAGGTAGAGCGATACAAATAAATGTAACACATGGGAATTAATTTTTTTATTTTCAAATTCAATGACGAAGTAAGGTGAAACACTTATATGCTTTGGTTTTAGTATTTTTTCTTATTCTTAGTTTTTATTGTGTAGCTTGTGACTATTCATATAATCAGTTTTTTTTGTGATTAGGTCGTTCTTCACTACAATGCGATTCTAAGTGAATTTTCATATTTATTAGATGACATGCAATTATGTTTAACGTAAAATTTTTCATTAGTTTAGATCATTGATAGAATTATTGTATTTGAGTATTTTCTATTTTATAGTAAACTACAAAATCCCACGTGAATTGGGAAGAGTGAGACGTAGAGTTTGTGAATGAGTAGAGTCAAGTTGACATCACCTAGAAATAATTGGTCAGGGGGAGGATATAAATCATAGCCCTATCAACATTTGTAGTTTTATCAGTTCTGCATTTGAACAACACAACATTGGTAATGAGCTTGCATATCTCAAAATTCTTGTTGAAAAACTCCTAAGAAACATGCATTATGATCACAATACTATTATCTCATTCATGAATGATCACTAATGCAACCAGTGGAAGATGTAGGACAAAGTAAAAAATTTGTAGAGGGGTTAGGAGCATTTTCAGGGAAAAAAATCACTTTGAAGACAGATTAGCTCATATGGAAAAACATGTACATTGTGAGTTTCATCTTCCACTGTCAGTGAACTCAGCAACAAAGAATCGTGTTCCATAACTACCTCTCATATTTAGGAGCTTTTGGGTATGTAATGATCTTGAAAATTTTCTTGATCTACGCTTATTTTCGTCTTTTGGCAGTGAATTTTTTTTTGTTAAGATGTTATTGATATTGTAATCCTTAACTCTTCTTTTTTAGCACAAAGTTATCTTTAGTTTCATTTCCAAATGCTTCCAACTTTTATGTGAGCCATAACAGTGTTAGAGCAATCAGTAACAAAATAGCTATAAACAAAATTAGTCTAGCTTTATGTACACTGCCAGGGAAGAAAGCTTGATTTGGTGTAGTCCCTTCTACTTAAACAAATCCCCCGAACTCAAATTCTTTGCTAACCATTTCTATTAAATAATTACAAAAAATAATTTACAATTGATTATTGCAAAAATAAATATGGATTTTTTTCAAAATGATTTGAAAAATAAAGTCCATAGTTTAATGTATTAAAAGATAGTTCTTTCAACTTAAAAAAAATATTTTATTGTATCATAAGTCTGTGATGTTTCTAAAAATTGACATAATTCATTATTAAGTAAATCTGATTTGGTCATAAATTTAAAGTTAAATTTGATTTGAACACAGTCAATGTTTCATTGTGTAGAGATTTCCTTGTGTGGAGAAATTCAGTTTGAGCAAAAAAATGTCAGCTTTTGGTCTCTACACATGTTACCTTTGCATATTTTGATAACCTCACATCAGTTACAATTTTAATTATAGTTGCAAAGTTCAAATTCAGAAATAACTAATGTCTAATCCATTTAGAACAATAAAGTTTTGTAATTTTCTTTTTAAACATATGTTTTAATGTAACATAGCTTCCTTGTGTGGAGCTTTCATTGTGCAGAGGAAGCTTATAATGGTTTTGTAATGCTAGTTTTTAGCTTAACGTAAAATGGTAGAAACCATATTGAGTCATAAATTGTTACTTAATTGACTTATCTATACTATGGTCAGTATATATTTTTTCCCACACAATGCTTTCTCCTCATATAGATTGAAAACAAATTTCATTTAATATTGGATGCTATGAGTTAAATTGAAAAATATGAAATCACTAATTCAGAATTGGTTGACAACAAAGAAAGTTTACAAAGTAAATGTCCTGAATACACACTGGTTCATTAAATAAATGCCTAAAAGAAAAAAAAAATTATTTGCAAGAGAGATTTAGCTAATCAAAATAGAATGTGATTTAGGATATCGATAAAATAGTATCTTCATATCAATTTATAAAACGCGCCAAACAGAGAAATCATGAAATGTAATCGTATCAATTGGGTTATTTCAAGTTGGAATTGAAGTAAAATGGGTATGATTTAAAGTAACCTATTTCAAAATAGACTTTTCTAAATAAAGATAAGGCAAATTAGTACTAGCCAAATGGATGGTGATCATTGGTTAATGAATACCATTAAAACCGATAAAAGTTAAATGGAATTTAAAAAAATTGATGTCAATTTGTGACCATTGATATGTATTGTTGGGAAAAATACCGAGAGGGGGGGGGGGGTGAATCAGTGTTTACTTCATATTCAAACTTTTAGTTTTTCATGCTCTAAAACCCATACGCTACTTTTCTGAAGCCAAATAGCGTATACACGCGGATACCCTTTATGAAACTCGCGTATACACAGATATCTACTTATGTCATTAGTTCTTCACTTAAATCATTCCATCATTCATTCATTAGATGTTCTATAAACAGTAAACATGTGCAGTAAGAACAGAATAAACCATCACACAAAGCATCACACATGAACACCAGTATTTTTAGGTGGAAACCCAAGTCGGGAGAAAACCACCGCTGCAGTTGCTCAGCCTTCAATATTTTATTATAGAGAAAACATCTTACAACATATGTGCTGGTGCAGACTCCTACCAGCACGCAGGCACCCACCTGCGCCCGTTTACCAGCCTCTCCTGGAAGGGAGCTCCAACCCCCTGACTCGTTTACCAGCCTCTCCTGGAAGGGAGCTACGACCCCCTGCTCTCGTTTACCAGCCTCACCTGGAAGGGAGCTACGACCCCCTGACTGAAGGCTACAACCCTCAGCACCACCTTGGACCACATTTCATCAATTTTCACACTGGATCCAACAACTTCAATAGAACACCACTTGTAGGCCACATTTCATCATATTTTCACACTGGACCCTTTCCATATTTTTAAGCACAAACATACATCACCAACAGATACTTATCAACACAGATCAGATAGCAGAAACACAGCAGAACAGATCAGATATTTCATACCCTTTGCTTCAGAAAACCCTAGTTTGCATACGCGCTTTCCCTTCACTGATGTCGCGTATATACGCGCTTCCGTCCACACAAACCAGCGTATACCTCAGTGTATATTTCATTGCGCATACACGCTTTCACTTCATCGAAGCTGCGTATATACGCGCTTCCTCCGCGGTGAAGTAGCGTATAGATCTTCAATCATTACAGAGCAGCATACTTCTTCAGATCAGATATTCAGTTCAGATTTACCCTTTTACTTCAGACAGATGTTCGCCTAGATGTTCGCCTCATCACAGATCTAGGCCTTCCATAAGGAGATCTAGTAGATACAAGTACATTTCAGATCTGCATCCCGCTTCATCATTTCTTCATAGGTGCATCATAGATTCAGATCTATCATCAAACCTTTACCCTTTCCATACGTATATACTTCATATAGAGAAGTATTCATTCAAGCTCAGACATCTTGCTCTCACCCTATCCTTTGCACAATGAAATTCTTCTCCTTATATAGGTTTACCCTTTTTCAATACCATGAGCCAAAACAATACCATGAGCCTTTAATACCATGAGCCCAACAATACCATGAGCCTTCAATACCATGAGCCTAACAATACCATGAGCCTTCAATACCACGGGCCCCTTTTTCAATACCATGAGCCAAAACAATACCATGAGGCCCAAAACTACATTACTTCCGAGTATTCCCGGACGGGGTCATTTAGGCGGAACATTACCCAATACAATGGGTCAATACCATGGTGGTTACCCCTGGTTTTTCACTTTTAGAGCGCTTTAGCCCATACGCGACTTGGCACGTTCTTTTCCGCGTGCATACGCGACTTCCCCTAGAACGATCCGCGTATGCCTTGAGACATACTCTTTTCAACATAGATCTAGCTCATTCTGAATTTCTTTCTTCATTCCCTTCTGTACTCACTGTAGATACATCAAGTTTACTTCATCAAGAACATTTTCTATCAAGCACAACTTCATCAAGTAAGTTGCCATTATCTTCATCAAGTGGGTTGCCTTTCAAGGACAACACTCAGCATCATATTATCAACAAACATCATTTACCAAGTCCATCAATTCAAGAATAACTTCATCAGGTGGATTGCCATCAAGGACAACACATGTCAACAGTCGCATGTCTTTATCTTCATTCAGTGGGTTGCCATCAAGGACAACACTTCTGCATCATATTTCCAACAATATCCCCCTTTGGACTTGATGGCAACCACGATGGTGTTTGATCACCACAACAGATAGATACATTAAGAATACAATGACACCATGTCACTCTTGACACCATTCTTTCTCTTTATTCAAACACCATGTCACTCTCCCCTTTTGACATCAAGGGCAAAGGGCGGACCAAAACCAAAACACTCTCCCTTTGACATCATAAACGGTATGATCAAAACCAACACACTCACCCCTTCTTTTCTCCTCATGTAGAAGAAGCGTTCTGCAGATCTGATGTATACTGAAGTGACCAAGCTCCCCCTGAGTTCATGCTGAATCTTCAAACATATTTTTCAATGGAGTACATGACTCTATGAATTTCCTATCACCAAAGACTTACATCACATATCCAACCAAGTGGATTTACATATGAGACTCAAGTACCCAACCAAGTGGGTTTACACATTTCAACTCAGCTACCCAACCAAGTGGGTTTACCAAATGACAAGTCCTTACATGACTGAATATTACAATTTTACATCATGGGTCTCAACAAGACCTTTTCATCAAAATACAAGTATGACCATTTAAGACCAACACCTAGAAAATCCTCAAGAAAGAGAACATATTTCAGAACCATCATAATGCCAACAAAGTATTATACTCAGCAACGCTAATGCTCCCCCTGAAAATGTGCATCCGAACATCCGTTTCATATGACTAAGGCTCCCCCTTAGTTTGTGCATCCTGAACACTTTCACCAACAAATCATCAAGGCATCTTTATCAAAACATGAGAAATAGAATTGTGAGAACTGGAACACCACCAGATATACCAAACAGTATCTGAGATACCAAACAGTACTGCAGCTGTGCTGAAGAGCGCTGACTCCAACCAGAAATGTCAGCAATCAGACATACGCGGTTTTTTGTGCAGGAACTCGCGTATATACGTGAGTGTGTTTCATTAAACCCGCGTATCCAATGCTATCTTCTATACTTC